>SNQJ01S0018655.1:158610-175068 GCA_010110895.2 Picea sitchensis | reverse complement strand
AAACCTATAGTGGTCACAGGGCCTTTCCAGCAGTGGGGCCTGGACTTCATAGGTGAAATTCATCCGCCTTCTAGTGGTCAGCACCGGTGGATCCTGGTTGCCACCGATTACTTTACGAAGTGGATTGAGGCTATTCCCACCCGGAACACAAATCATACTGTCATCATAAACTTTCTGCAAGAAAACATATTTGCCAAATTTGGCTGCCCTAAGAGAATAGTCATTGATAACGTTGTTGCATTCAAATATAAACACTTGGTGAAATTGTGTGAAGAGCTTGGAATTTAACTGGTACATTCCACTGCTTACTATCCACAAGGGAATGGCTTAGCTGATTCATCCAACAAGAGTTTAGTCACAATTATAAAGAAGCTGCTTGAACAAAATGCCAGAGGTTGGGATTCCAAACTGAAGTTTTCTCTATGGGCTGACAGGGTTACATGTAAGAAATCAATTGGTACATCTCCTTTCAAGTTGGTATATGGTACTGAAGCCATATTTCCTTTTCAACTTGCATTGTCGGTTGCAAAGTTTTTACAAGAAACTGATTCTGAACCAAGTGATTTGACCCAGAGAATTCATAATTTGGTAGAACTACAGCAAGATAGAGAGCAGCTCTTGAAAAAAATAGAATTGCATCAAGAGAGAATCAAGGAGTCCTTCGACAAGAAATTCAAATCAAATGTCTTCAAAACAGGGGATTTAGTCTTAAAATGGGATGCAACAAGGCAAGAGAAGGGGAAACATGGAAAATTTGAGGCTCTCTGGACAGGTCCTTTTGTCATAACAGTGGTGCAGCAGAACAATACCTTTGTTCTCCAAACTCTTTCAGGCGAGGAAGTATCAGGTGGCCCTTTCAACGGGAACTTTCTAAAGATCTATTTCTCATAAGGCTTTTCTTTGAAGCCCTATTCTACTTGTACATATTCTTTTTCAGTTCTGTTTTCTTTATTTTTGTCACTTGAATAACTCCATGCCCAATGGTACTAGCAAAACTATTTTTCAAATTTCTATTTTACATTGTAATAAGGCTACTGAGTCTAGCTAGGTTCTTGGTCACCTCATAGGGAGATGCCCATCCCAGTTGGAGACAAATGTTAGCTCCCAAAATGAACCCATCCCTATGGTCACATTTTGTGGTGGATAGAATGGCTATTGGTAGTTTTCTCAAATTGGTTTTGAGTTTTTCTAGATGCAAGATTTAGGTTTTAATTTTTGTCTTAGAAATAAGATGACCCATAAAGGTCTTCTCTTTAAAATTTTCATAAAATGTTTTCAACAGCTAACGTGTGCTTAAAAGATGATGGTTAGCTGGTGAAAGTGGCAACTTTCAACAACTAAGGAGCATTTCTCACAGGTCGTTAGCTGGTGAAAGCGGGGATTTTCAAACATCCAAAGAGCGTTTCTCATGGGGTGCGTGTTGGTGAAAGTGGTGACTTTCAACAGCTAAGTAGTATTTCTTGTAGGTTGTGCGCTGGTGAAAGCGACAGTTTTCAACAGCCAAGGAGCACTTCTCATGGGTCGCGCACTGGTGAAAGTGGAGATCACGTGTGTTTTATCCACATTGTAAAAAATCTAATGATGATATGATCACCCCACATCATGCAATCAAGAATGATGCGCTGGTGAAAGCGGACAATCATGGAAACTCGAGTTGCACGTCTAAATTAGATTACAAGTCGGATCTTGTTCAGTAACGCATGCTTCACAATCATGGCGGTCGAAATGGCGAATTTGAATCCATTATCGCAGGTACAGAAGTTGTACTACTTGGCTGACGACATCACATCGGTTCATCGCTTACCCAACACGCATCACTCATTCATGTATGCTAAGTTTTTAATTTTGAAAGACAGATCCGACTCCCGAGTGCTTTCACCAGCACAAGACCTCGGCTCGAATAATAGTTTGTTTTGTTGTGTGTGCAGAATCGTTTGGGATTTTGGGTTGCATATGGCGAGGAGACGCAGTGGGTCTTTACTAAGAAAAGAGTTAGACAGTCTATCTTTCCTACAGACGCATCCATAAGTACATAAACACTTCTCAAACGCAGGTTGCATCGAATTTGTTGAGAGGCTGCAGAATGGTTGTCACCAGTGAACAGCAGAGGCTTTTGATAAAAAATTTGACGGGAATAAGGCTCGTGTTGGGTCCTTGGAGATCATTATGGATGAAGCTGCCATCACTGCAGCGACCAGCCTACCAAGATCGGGCCAGAGTTGGTTCAAAATAATTGCCGCCAAGAACGTAAACTTCATAACATATTTGAAGGAAGAATTCAGGCATAATGCATGGAAAAAGAGCATGCCAGTTTCCCATTTAGAGGATGAGTGGTAGGATCTGTTTAAGGGCATCCAACTATACATAACCTTAGAGGGAAGGTATGACAAACTGATGTTGTATCACTTCAAGATTTTAGACCATTTCACAGGTAAAACTTTCCTAAATCTGCCTTTCTTCTTACATAAAAGCTTAACTAAGGTCTGTAAAAAGATTAGAGCTGAGCCCCTAATCATGAAGAACACTCTGTGCCACTTTGGACTTATTAAATTGATCATTTTGGAGGAATTAAAACAGAAGGGAAGGAGCTGGCAACATTTTCTATTTTGGGAGGGCTTTGAAACTCAGACTCAGCCTGTAAATGAACAGGGGAGAGGTGGAAAGAAGCAATTGACTCCTCAAAGCAGTTCAAGGAAGAGGAGAACACTTCCAGGACCTCCAGAAGATATAATCTCTGGTGTGAAATCTCACAGGTCAAAGAAAAAGTTGAATTTTGAAACTACTACAGAGTAGCCTACAGAAAAGAAAACAAACATCTTGAACCTGCCATACATAGACTCAAGACCAGAGCAAGAAGATGAGAGCCCTGTCATCAAAAGTCCTAAACACTCAATTGAGTTTGCACATAATTATGAGACCTTTACTCACACTGAGGAAGGAGAAACATCAAAGAGCACTAAGTCAAAGAAAGCACAAAAAATCAAGCATCTTAAAGAAGTGATCGCTTAGCAGGAGGTCTTAGAACGGGTAATCAAAGAAAGATACAAGAAGCTATCTAATAATTTTGCAAAAACCAATGTTGCATTTGAAAGACTGTCTCGAGAAAGTGTCAAGGAAAAGAAGAGGAAACCAAAAATCACCAAAGATTATAACAGTCTATGGTGGCTAGCAAAGCGCCTTAAAAGAAAAATCAGAAGAATGAAGCAAAAGAAAAAGTCCCACCCAGATTTGAAAGTGCTTGCTCAGGTTGCTGTAAACATGCAAGGGGATAAATTGGAGACACATTGAGTTTTTGATGGAATCACAGTTTTGGAGGTGAAAACTCATTTTGGGCTAAGGCAGAGCTTTCACCAGCGCACAACGTAATTTTACAACCATTTAGTTGGTGAAAGGCAGCGCTTTCACCAGCTAACCAACAAATCATAAGGCGAGTTAGCTAGTGAAAGCAAAAAAAGCATTTTTGGAAGCCAGGGACGGAGCAGGTCATTTTTCATAGGTTATAAAGAAGTTCCAGAGTATCAAGGGATAACAACTTGATGGCAAGGGACTCTGCATCAAAGATTCGAGGGAATTTTGGGAACCACATGCTAAACAAGTTCCCTCAAGTATCGACTATGAACACTAAAGAAATCCAGCTGCCAAGACAGGTGCCTCTGCATGTTTCATGACACCACGGATTCCAGGAGCTGAAGAATACAAATGTCAATTTTTGAAGATTGAAGACAATTTGAATGCTAGTTTAGATATTAAGCATTTATTATCAAGTTGTTTAGTTAGATTCGAATTGCTATTTTTAGATACAGATCCAAGTTTTTAGGATCTGTAAAACTGATTGTAAAAGGCTATAAATGCCTATCTTTTCTAAGAAACAAGGGTTCAAACTAGGAGATTTTTTGTGCCACTGTATAGACTCTTATTTGCAGAAATAAAGTTCAGTTTCCTTTCGTTTTCAATATCAGAATTGTCCATCTTTCCTTTTATGTATTTTGTTTTAGTTTATTTTAGTTCATGAAGACTGTTATCTCTTTATTGAGCTCATAGACTTGAAATTAAAGGATTCCTCTCTATCTTGCATTAAGCCCTACATTCAGTTGTATTTGGCAATCAAGAATAGTGTTCTTCATCCTCTCCTTTTAATTTACTTGATCTGATTATTGTTTCCTGAAATCACTGTTTCTTTAGATGTATGAGTTGTCTATTGCATTGATCATTAAAGACCCCATTGTTCCAAGCACACATACACATTATTTCTAAGTTACCAAGCATCCTTAGTCTACAACCCTAAGGAGTTTCTTGGAGTGATAACACCTGGTACACAACCTACTGGTACGTATTCTACTGGCACACAGTCTCTAAGTGGAGTTTCTTGGAGTGATAACACCTCGGAACAACCTTAATGGTAATGCGATTCTAATCGGCACACGCTTCATCGGGTACATAACCTACTAGCACACACAAACTACTAGTACACCACCTAACGGTATGTCGAAGGAAGATTGGGATAATTTGGATAGAAGAGAAAGGAGTACTATTCCACTCTACCTGGAATATTTGGTTCTATTGAATGTATCGGGAGAATCAACTGCCAAGGAAATATGGAACAAGTTAGGGAATTTGTATCAATCAAATTCCATGATAAACAAGTTGTTTCTTTGAAAGAAGTTGTATCATCTTAGGGATGGAAGATGGAGATTCTGTGACAGAACATCAAATGCCTTTAATACTCTAGTAAGTCAACTCGTATCTATTAATATTACAATTATGAAAGAAGATAAGTGTATTATTTTGATATGTTATTTTCCAAACTCTTTGGGATAACTGCTTGTAGCAATTGGTAGTACCCATCAATCTACATTGAAGTATAGGGATGTAGTTGCATCCTTGTTATCTAAGTAAAGAGATGAGATGGAAAATAATGGATAGTTAGAGAACATATGCTTTATTTGTAAGAGGTCGCATCCAAGACAAGAATCCCGGTAAGTCTTTGTGGGGGAGATCTAAATCTACGTGGTAGATCTAAGTCTCTAGGAAAACTTTTGAGGAAATGTTGAAGTGTGGTAAAAACAAGGCATTCTAAGAAAGATTGCAAGTCTAAGAAGGTTTGATAAACCAAAGGGATCTAACAATACATCTTCCACAGAGGCGAAAACCTCCATTGAAGAATGAGGTGATGTTTACATTGCATCTACAAGTACACATGCACTTCATGGTGTATGGTTAATCGACTCAAATGCTTCATTTCATATGACTACTCACAAGGAGTGGTTCTCTAGAATACGAAAAATATGATGGGGGTGATGTTTTTCTATGAGATGACTCAACAACCAAAATCATGGGACATGGAAGGGTTGTTGCCGCTAAAATATGGAAGGATTAGAACTCTCCTCTGGGGTTCTACACATTCCAAAAAATATCCAGGAGCCTAACCGTAGCAAGTTGTATGATGCGTGAGTGGATACTGTATTTGTTAAGGGCACTTGCAAGATGGTACCAGGATCAATGGTGTTGATGAGGGGATTTCATGTGTGGAAATATATACAAGTTGTTGTGAAGCACTTATACCAATGGGTGCGGAATAGTTTTTGTCCATGAGCAGAGAAATAAGAGAAGACAAGACCAATATTGTCCCTAGAAAGAAGACCATGTTGTGGCATCAAAGAATCGGGCATATTGGAGAAAAAGTGGCCTTCAACACTGCTACACATAAAAGGTATGGTTGAAGGTATGTCTAATTGCACTCGATTTTGTTTATGTGGAACATTGCATATGGTGTATGGTAAACAAAATTGAGTAAGATTCCCATCTGGTGCTACAAGAGAAAAGGGGATCTTAGAGTTGATACACAGTGATGTGTTTGGACCTGTGCATGTTCCATCACTAGGTAAATCTATGTATTATGTTTCATTCATAGATGATTTCTCAAGGAACACGTGGATTTATTTTCTTAGAAAGAAATATGAGGTATTTGATAAATTTAAAGAGTTTAAGTCTCTGGTAGAAAATCAGACAGAGAAGAAAATAAAGGTATTGAGGACAGATAATGGTGAATAATTTTGCGAAAATGAATTCGAGGAATTTTGTAAGAAGTGTGGTATAGCAAGGAAGAAGGCTACTCCATACACACCTCAGTAGAATGGAGTTGCATAAAGGATGAACATGACACTGATGGAAAAATAAAGGAGCACGCTTAGTGGTGTCGAGTTAGGACAATAATTCTGGGCAGAGGCAGTGGGTACAACATATTACTTGGTCAATCGATCACCCTCATCAACGCTGGATGACAAAACTCCACAAGAGGTATGGACTGGTAAGAAACCCTCTCTTAAACATCTTAGAGTGTTTGGTTTTGATGCTTATGTACATGTTCCAAAGGAAAATAGGAGTAAGCTGGATAATAAAGCTGAAATGTGTATCTTTATGGGTTATAAAGATGGTGTGAAAGGTTATAATCTTTGAAACCCATAAACTAAGAAGACTGTTTACAATTGGGATGTTGTTTTTAGAGAGGTAAAAGATGCTTTCAAACAAGAATTCCTACCAAGGCAAGAAGAATCTGAGAAAATAGAGTTTGATTTGGATGATGAAAAATTTGAATCATCTGAAGAAGGTGAAGCAGAAGAAGAAGAACCTCATACCCCAATATTGAGGAGATTAATGAGGGAAAGAAGGAAACCAAAAAGGTATAGTCCACCTAATTTTCGTTCTAATTTTGTTTTATCTATTACTAATGATGATCCCATAACTGTCAAGGAAGTAGTGAATTCAGAGGATAGTAAACTTTGGAAGAAGGTCATGGTTGAAGAAATGGATGCTTTGGATAAGAGTGAAGCATGGGATATAGTTGAGTTGTCAACTGAAAGAAAATATATTGGTAGAAAATGGTTGTTTAAGAAGAATTTTAATGTAGAAGGAAACATGGAGAAATACAAAGCTCGGTTAGTAGCAAAAGGTTATTCCCAGGTAGAGGGAATTGACTTTGGTGAGATTTTTTCCCCTATGCCAAGTTAACTTCTATTAGATTTCTTTTATCTATTGTTGTTGATTTTGATCTTGAAGTGGAACAGATGGATGTGAAGACAACATTCCTACATGCGGACCTGGAAGAAGAAATCTACATGAAGCAACCAGAAGGCTTTGTAGTGAAGGGAAAGAAAGAGTTGATTTGTAAGCTAAAGAAGTCACTATATGGTCTGAAGCAATCACCTAGGATGTGGTACCAAAATTTTGACACATACATCCTTAGATTGGGATTTGCAAGAAGCAGGGCTAATCACTGTGTATATTCCAAGAAGGTTGGTAATCACTTCATTTATGTAGTGTTGTATGTTGATGACATGTTGCTGGTAGGATATAACATGGATGTTATCAAGGAGGTGAAATCACAGCTATCCTCCAAATTTGACATGAAGGATCTCGATTTTGTTAACTTCATTATGGGAATGGAGATTAAAAGAGATTGTGCAAATAGGAAACTCTAGTTGAATCAGAGAAAATATGTTGAGACAATATTGCAGAGGTTTAATATGCATGGAAGTAAACCAATCAATGTTCCTATTCCTATAGGTGTAAAGTTATCTGCAGATCAGTATCCCAAGACACAAGAAGAAGAAGAGGACATGTCCCATGTTTCGTATGCCAGTGCAGTTGGTAGTTTGATGTATGCAATGGTTTGTACTAGACCATACATTGCACATGCAGTGGGAGTTTTGAGAAGGTATATGTCAAAACCAAGGAAGGAGCATTGGACAACAGTAAAGAGGGTCTTCAGGTATTTGCGTGGCACTACCAATTATGGATTGTGCTACCAAGGAAGACTAGGATTGGACAAAGTGGTGGAGATACATGGGTTTGTTGATGCAGACTAGGTTGGAGATCTGGCTCGCAGAATATCTACAAGTGGGTATGTGTTTAACCTATTTGGAGGAGCAATTAGTTGGATGAGAAAAATATAGGTTGTAGTGGCACTCTCAACTACAGAAGTTGAATACACAGTATCCAATCATACAAGCAAGGAAACAATATGGTTATAGAGATTGTGTTCAGGTATTGGGTTGGTACAAAAAGCAGTGAGATTAGATTGTGACAGTCATAGTGCAATCTTCCTGGAAAAGATCCCTTCTTATCATTCGAAAACAAAGCATATTAATGTTCAATATCACTTTGTTAGAGACATGGTTGAAGAAAAGAAGGTGTTGCTAGAAAAGGTTGACACTTTGAAGAATGTTGCAGATCCATTGACAAAGTCTATGAGCACAGAGAAGTTCTCCTAGTGTAGAGTAACAATGGGCATTGCTGCCTTGGATTGTTGACTATGTAATCCTATGAACCCCTGTATGCAAAGAAAACAACAAGTGGGAGAATGTTGGGTATGTGTTATATTATTTGCATGTGTGTGTGTGGGTGCATTAGATTCAAAAACTGCATCTGACGATCCTAACTTTCTTCGCTCTTTGTGTCATGTGCACTGGTCTCTTTTCTGGGGGGTCCTAGGGGGGCCAGATTTGACCCCCCCTGGCTACGCGTAGAGTTCGGCTCGAGGCAGTTGTTGTTCCTGAGTTTATGCTTAAGGATTTAAAGTATAATTTCAAGGAATCCAAAAAATTAAGAGAGTGCTTAAAGTGGAAAGAAGATCAACACTTTAGGAAAAAGAAGCTATGGCTGATTTCTAAGTTGCTTTTGCCTAGCTTCCCAACATTCCTGGATGCTTATGTCCTATTAAATCACTGCCCATGAACGTTCAAGTTCAACCTGGGTATTAGCGGTCTGTAAGATGGTATTAAATAATTTTAATGCAATGTTGGTCTGATCTCTGAGACCAGGCTCAATATTAGGCTGTCTTGCAACGAGTACAGTCATGGGAAAAGAAATGGTTAAAAGGATCTATTGTTTTTAATATTTTCTTTTTCTATTTCAATTATATGAGGAAAGTTCCTAAAATTGAATTAATGCTATAACAGTTCATAGGTCATTTTTCGTATTTGAGTCAAATCTGAAAATAATGTAGGCGTTGAGGGAAAAACATAAAGTTGTTAAACAGAATGAGGCATCAATCACAGAAGAATCTCACTCTGCCACAGAAGAAGAAAATAGATGAGAAACCTTTAATTAAGCATAAAATGTAGCAATCTAACTAACTCACGGGTCTTGTATTTGCTAATAGCAAACACAGAGGAAAATATGTAAACAATTAGATAACTAAAGAAACATATAACCACAGTAGATGTTGTACTAAGTTGTGATTAGGCATTCATCAAAGACATATGAATAAAGATGCTGGAATATGAAAGAACAAAAGAATACATAACTCAAGATTGATGAAATATGGAGTCTCTAGTCTACATTTGTCTTAATTATTGAAAAGGAGAGATCTCTCTATTACAATCCGCCAAGAAAAATCCTTGTTTCATTCTTTTGAAATTATATTTATACAAAAGGTTCTCAACCCTAGGCGGTTGAGAATTCTCATTATTTCTAGCTAATAACGGTTACAAAACGGAGACTTGAACCGTTAGACTTGGCTCCTTTCTATTTTGCTTTCATACCAGCAGAATGGCATGCATATGTTACTTCATTGATTCTTTGAAGTACTTACTTCACCTAGCTCGAAACACTTGACGCACCTGCTTAGAAATTGTACTAATATTCTTGAAGGCTCTGTCACATCTTTTGCCTAAAAAAGATACAACTTTCTCTGTAATTGTGACAACCTGTCTTCAATCCTTTTATCTTCAAAAATTATTAACTGTAACTGTAGATTTGGCTTCACTAGCCATCTATCTATTTGAGCAATGTCAACCTGATTTTCTTGATTTCTTTTATTTCCTTGGTCACTCCTTTACTCTTGGCTATATTGGCATCCCATGTCTTTAATATTATGTCGCCTCTGATTTTCTCTTCAACAGTCAATCTGGGAGTTCTGGGAGTTACATATATTTATTCCTTAGAAGATGACACGACCACTTTTTGGAAAGTGATCTGGGCTGCAGTAGTCTCTCTTTCTTTGAAATCAATATTCTCTAATGATTGGTTTACTTCCCGAAAATAATTTTGGATGATCTCTACTTTGGAAAACAGATTTTGTTGTGTTGCTTCCAATTTATGTTGCACTTCCAATGCCTGAGCTTGGAATGTTGTTGTATCCATAACCATTTTCTCAGTTGAACTTACCTTGTCTTGTAATTGTTTTATCGGCTCATCTTGTTGGATAATCTGTCTTTCACTCACTTGCATCTTCTTATGCATCTCATCAAGACTAGACTTGAGTAGTTGGATTTCCTATTTATCACTACCTCTAGCCTGTTCGAGTCCTTTATTGATCTCATCTCTAATATTATTCTCTGTATTCCTTATTTGACTTTGCAACTAACTTATCATCTGATTTCTTTGCTTCAGTCTGTCTTTCATATTATCAACTGAGAATAGGTTAGCTTTTACAAAGGCTCCCAAAGAGCCAACTACTTCTGTAGAAAAATATTCATCTTCCGAATTGTCCATCCACTAATACTTTGTGCTTTTTGACCATTATGCCCTCTTTCTGGTGCATCTCTTTCTTTACCACGAATTTCATTTTCTTACTGAAAAAGTAATCGGTAGGAGGTATTTATCCTATGAAATATTACCTCTGCGTGAGAATATTGAAAAGGAAATATTACCTTTGCGTGAGCATTATTTCCTATGAAAAGGAGTGAGATATCCTATGAATATTACCTCTGCGTTAGGGTTTCCTTTGGTGAATTGTAATGGTGTGATAGCCTCAATAGGGTTACCGATTGTTGTGGATAATTGTTTTCTGATTCCATCTATGGTTAATTTATCAGATGAAGATGGTGGCTTATCTTCTTCTTGCTTTTTCAATGTTTCTGATTGATCTTTGGATTGGTCATCAGATACCTCTGTCACTGGAATATCCTTTTTCTGAGTCAAGATCTTAGAACTATCTGGGTTTTCTGGAACTTCTTGTTTGTTGGAGTTTCCGATTTCTGGGTTCTGGGTCTCCATTTGCTGTGTAGCAGGAGACGTTGGGTTTTTCCCTTGTAGTACTTTCGAAAGACCACTTCTTCAATGCTTTTGGAAATTGTAAAACTCAATCATTTCACCAGGTGGTAGAGCTCGAACTCGGTTCAGAACTTCTTGGTAAGATATCACCCCTCGACATAGTTCATCCTGAGGAGATTTTTCATGTTCATATGTTTTCATATTGCATTGGACTAGATGATTTCCCACAATTTGATATGGATCATACCTTCTAAATTTGATGTCTACCAGTTTGACCTCCTCTAAAGCTGCAACCTCTACCTTGGAATGGCCAAAATTTAGCAATGAAAACTTTCCAACCTGTAGAGGGAAAGCTGGCCAGAATTTCTTCTGAGCTACTTTTAATTCTTTACTGATGCCCCCTGTTACTATCTAGTAAGCCATTCTCTGCACACCAGTCTGTCAGGCATAAAATTTGGGAGAGCATGGGGGGGAATTGAGCATCTGAAAACTCTGATATAAGAGAAATTCTCTTCAATAAGCCAATCTGCAATTGTTTTAAGGTTTTCCATAATTTTCTCTGAAATCTGAGGGGGTGGATAACCATATAATGTTTGTTGCACATGAATCACTACATCATGATAAATTTCATAAAATAAATATTTTACCTTTTCTTCCCATAATTTAGAATGATAAAAATGGATAGGTTCTGTGCAGGTTGGGTTCCGGTTCCAATTCATCAATGGAAATGGAGTTATGTAACAGATAGCATCCATGACATACGCAGACATATAAAAAGATGCAGGTTAGCCTTTTGACTTCGCCGTTTGGTACTCAACAATTTCTTTGGTTAGGTTATCTGACATAATCTTAGCCCAATCGAAAGTGAAACCCTCGGCTACCTCATGTATGATTGATACCGATTCCACCGGAAAATGAGTAGGGATTTTCCTTCCAAATAGTCTACATAACACCATGGATATATAGACCATATATTCATTTAATGATGCGGTGGCATAAACACCATGAGAATCAGCTCTGAATTTTGCTGGAATTCCCCACCATGTTTTAATTATATCTGGGTAGGTTCGGTCAAATTATGCACATTCCTTTATTTGAAAATCTTCTACAAATGCAACATTATAAATATATTTAGAAACATGGGATAGCTTGTACATTACTTGAATGTGTTATGGCCTGAAAGAGCCGACAATGTCCTTTTGATGATTTATGATGCTCCTGGTCTGCACATAGGTGTTCTGCAGAGCCCAGTTTATCATGTCATTGTATGGCATGAGCCTTGGATGTATAGCTATTTTATGAAGTTCAACCTCTGCTATAACTCTGAGTTTAGTTCCGAGCTTATCAGTCTTTTCGTCTCCAGAATCATCTGGGCAATTTATGACTTCGCGCTCCAAGATTTTGAAGATTTACATCCATGACCTGACTGAACCTACATCATGTGGTGTGGTATTAGACAAAACTTCCGAGTTCAAATTTGAGCCTTCACTGGCCTCATTACTCTTCTTCAACGTTTTCCTAGGTGCCATGATGCCTGTGATAAAAAGCGAATACCTGTTACAGAGGAGAAGGCGTAAGGTTTTCTTGAGTAAAACTTACTACTTTGCTGAAAGTGAGAATAAAATTTGAAATAAAAACTTTTATTCACCCTTAGTCTGCCTTAATTCGAGCGTGCTTCTACGGACGATGAATTTATTTGTTTTAATGAGGGGAGTACAACTAGAGATACATGCCTTACACTATAAAATATTTCCGTTGATCCATAATAAATATCACCATATTTCGGCGATTCGCGACCAAGAGCTTTGGACGTAACAATATTGAAATATCCCGAAACGCGAATGTGCGAAAAAATAATTTATATCGTTAATTTTTTGTTGGAGGTTAAATTAAACATGCTTAAGATCTTTAATGTTTTCGGGACTTCATTCTTCGAGGTTTTTTGGGTGTGATGAGTGATAATTCCCCGATTCTAAAAAATGTGACCGGTTAAAATATGTTAAGTATGTTTAACTTTTTTAATTAATCACAATTAAATAAGGATTTCGTGACTTTGCATATCGAGATTTTAAGTTGTTGTTTGAGGCGGGATTTCTGAAACGCGAAACTACGATAAGTTTTAATTATCGTTAAACATTCTTAATCATTTTAATTAACTTGGTTTAATTTTTAATCTAACTTTCACGACTTCGCATATCGGGATTTCGGACTTCATTGTATGTCGAACTACTTATATCGCGAAACCCCGAAACCCAATACTTTGGAAGTTGTCTTAGTGTTTCGACTCTTTAAACAAAGGGTGACTCTAATATTTGAAAAGCTTTTAGACCATTGGATTATTCAGAAGGCTTCATTCGACGGTGGTATCCATCGTGTTCTTGTTCTTTTTTTTATTTAAACAAAAATGAAACTTCCTTTAGTCTAAATTTTAGAAAAATATATATGTTTCAACAACAACGCCCCAATTTTTTTTTTTGGGGGGGCGGTTTTTGTTATTTTAGTGGATTTTTCTATTTTTAGCGGTTTTCTAAATTAATCCCGGATTAAGGGATTAGGGTTTTCGTAGCTACAAAATACCTAAAACATTATATATATTGTATGGTGAATGGTGAAATTAATACAATGAAGAGTTAAAAGGTGTGGCACCAAGGAAGGCTAGTTTTCTCCCAGTTAAGGGTTTCTAGCGTGAATCTTTGTGTACTATGTGTATGAGCCATTGATTAATTTCTGTTTTGCTTAAGAATCTGTATGCATTGCTTTACTTCACAGGTTTAAAACTTACATGAATCAGTTTCTTTGGAACACACGCACAACTTCGAGAGCAGATTGGATAGTGGTGGGATGGTTGTTATCCAGATAATGATTCCAGTAGAGTCTCCAATATGTGTTCCATTCACTCTTGTTGATAATGATGTTATGCCATGTCTGAGCAAAGCTCAAAGTTTAGCCAAAGATGATCCTCTGAGAACCGACAAGGCAAACTACCGGCTGAAACTCCACTTGAATGACCCCCTGGAAACAAAGAATTTTCCTCCATGACATTGCCAAGAGCCTGAGGGATCTTGCAACAAGAAGGGGTTGTTCCTGGAAATGTTTTATGAGGAGATTCCTCATGAACATCATGGGTTTCCATGATTCCCTGGGGTTGTTCATGAGGGACTTTGTCTTCAATTATCGCAAAACCCCATACCTCCTCCTCTTGCTGGTTGGTTTCTGAGGCAAAGAGATTGGGCAAGGGAGAAGGTGAAGCCGAAGGTGAAACTGAGGGTGAAGCCAAGGGTGAGACTGAGAGTGAGGGTGAGGGAGAAACATAGGGTCGATGGATGATAGGAATGCGAGAGGACCCCAAGCCTTGACGAGGTTTACCTCGTTCACGAGGCATGGTGCTTGAAGTGCAGGAAAGAAACCTAGGAAGTATCCACAAGAGGATAAAGCCAAGTTTGAGGCAAAGGTGATGAGGGTTAAACCAACGAAAGATCAGAGATAAAAGAGTAATCCACCAAGGCAAATGACAAGCATACCCCCATAGTGAGCTTAAATAAGGAAAGGTGGCGAGCAAATACCTCAAAAAAGCCATTAAAGCAACATAAATGGAGTTAATCCCAACAATACTAGAGGGAGCTAAGCCAACCATCGATGAGCTCTACAACTTAATGTCAAGTGTGAGAATGAGTCCATCGCGGAGAGGGCTTAAGTAAATGTCATTTCTTGAGCATAGTGCCCAACACTTGGCAAGTATGTTGGCGTTCAAGTGTCCAATATTCATGTTTAGACAGGTGGCACCCCATCTGGGGAATTTAATTTATAATTTTATTATATATCATCTTATTAATTTATTATTTATCCAACTTTTTCAATGACTATAATCTAGTGTCGACGACTACTTTTTATTTTTTAACCCTTTAAATCTTACATGTGAGCTTACTCTTTTCTAATCATTGAACTTATCTTATCCTTGATAATAGGTGAAGTATCCACTCGAAATAGAAGTTTCAAAACTATCTAAAGAATTTAACTCGAAAAAGATTATACTATAATTATACTTATATTATTTTATTAAGATATGCATTAATCATATAAAGAAATAATCATATCTTAGAACAATTTTAAGAAACATTGATGTAAGAAGAAATATATAGAAACGAGAGGCATTGTATACTTAATTAATTAACATGTGCGAATTATGTACTCGCTGTCTATCTCTCAATCTCATGAGATACACATTCCATTGTAGGATGACGTGATTAGTTTACAATACGTGAGGATTAATACTTTTACATATTTGAATGTACAAGCGGGCCTATAGCTCAGTGGTAGAGCATTTGACTGCAGATCAAGAGGTCACCGGTTCGAACCCGGTTGGGCCCTCTTTTTAAAGGAGCAACGATTTTATATGCAAATTGATATTCAGGCCTGAAAAGTGGTTCGAACCCGGTTGGGCCCTCCATTTAAACAAGCAATTGTGCTTCGATTTTATGCAAATGATACTCAGAACTGAGAAGTTTTGTTTGTGCACTGTTGTTCATGGAAAATAACAACCGCAAGTTTCTCAAGATGCTCAGGTGATGCTGGTTCATTCTATTCATCAAGGAAGCCATAAAAATGGTTAAAGGCATTGAAGAAAGACAGGTGACTGCTAGTTCCTTCTATTCATGAAGGACGACATATAAATGGATAAAGGCATTGAAGCAAAACTCTTGTCTTGCTGTAATGTGTTTTCAAGAAAATTCTTCAACAAAAAAAAGAGGCACATCATCATTACCACATCAAGACAAATGACTCCTCTCACCTTGAAACAAGTAGTGTAGCAATAAGCCAAGAGCCTATGCTACTTCTGTTAGCAAGTGATCCAAGGATCAGAAAATGTGGGGAAAAGTATTGTGTGGTTATTGAAAATATTTTCGACTATAACTTTGAAGAAGAAGTTAAAGATGTAAACATATAAGAGGAACTTTAAGAATAATGGACAAGTCTAAACATTCTACTTTTTGGATTTTTCCAGCAACTATTGTGGAAATTCGGTTATGTAATTGCTGGTGAAATTGCAACTTTGCATTGCTCAAATTGCATCTTTGAATGCATAAATAGATTCAGCGCCCTGAAAAACCTCTATTGCACCTGGATTGTGCAATCTCAACATTTGATATCTACAATTCCACTGATTCTTCTAAATTCGAATTGGATTTTGGACAAAACTGGTAGAAAAAACATAACCGAAAAAAGATCCAAAAAATAGAATGTTTATATTATGCTCAAGAACAATCAATAGACCACCATATCACTACATGCCCTAGCAAGTATCAACACTTCTCAAACACTTTAAATCAATGTTTTAAAAACCGAAACCGGTACCGGAACCGGTCGAGGGTCCAACCGGAACCGGAACCGGAACCGGTAATAAACCGGTCAAACCGGTTTCAATGAACCGGGTTTTTAAAAAATACATAAAATATTTAAATTTTA
>SNQJ01S0018655.1:125888-158600 GCA_010110895.2 Picea sitchensis | reverse complement strand
ATCAAACCGGTCAAACCGGCCGGTTTCGGTTCCAACCGGCCGGTTTTTAAAACACTGCTTTAAATTCAAGGTTGTATGAACAAGACAAAGGTGGTTGTTTTGATGGACTTAGGAAGTACTCTTAACTTCATTAACAAGAAGTTTAGGGCACAACTAAATTGCTTTGCTACCTTGTTTCTAACTTTCGACTCATGATAGCAAGCGGGAATGCAATCTCATGGGGAGCTGGTAGCTGTCATAACATTAAGCTCTTTATGGGTGATTTATTTTGAATTCTCTCAATTTTTCCATCTTCCTACAAAGCACAAAGATGGTATTGGGTGTGCAATTGCTCCAACTTCAATTATTAGGAAGTTTTTCAATGAACAAGAAGAAATATTCTTCAATTTTACCTTAGACATTAAGAGCAATCTCCTTCGAGGCCTAAAGATCCCTCAAACCAAATCATTAGTTCCCATTGATTGGGAAAAAAAATCAAGAAAAAGGCACCAAGTTTAGTGTCTTAACTCTGTTCCTTAGAAGTGTATGAGGAGCCTCGAATGATTCCCCAAAAAATACCAAATGTCCTTAATCAACATGAACATGTATTTAAGGAGATGCCTCAGGACTGCATCCAATCAAAGAGCATGAACATGGTCTTGAGTTAATTCCAAGTAGTTATCCAACCAATTTTAGAGCCTATCACTATCCATATGCTAAGAAGAGTGAGGTAGAGAAAATTGTTAAGATCATGTTCTTGAATCATACATCCTAGCAAGAGTGCATTGTCTTCTCTAATGATCTTAGTCAAAAAAAAAAATGTTGAATCTTGCAAGTTGTGTCTAGATTATAGGAGACTCAACAAAATCCCATTCAAGGCTAAGTTTTCCATTCTTCTTGTTGATAAAATATTAGATGAATTACATGGGGTAGTTTATTTTATAAAGCTTGATCTTCGCTCATGATATCATTAAATTTGTCTTAAAGAAGAAGATGTGCCTAAAACAACTTTTAAAACTCATAAAGATCACTATGAATTCTTGGTGATGCCATTTCGGTTCACAAATACTCCATCTACATTCCAAAGTCTCATGAATTCTATTTTTTAAGCCTTTAGTCATAAAATGTGTTTTAGCTTTCTTTGATGGCATTAAACTTTATAGCAAAACATATGAAAATCATCAGAGAAATGTGGATAAGATATTGTAAATGCTTAAAGACAACCAACTTTATGACAAGAGATCCCAGTGTTCTTTTGGGGTACATGAAGTTGAGTACTTGCACTATGTTTTATCACATGAAAGAGTCAAGGTAGATCCACAAAAAATAAAAGTAGTTGTAATGTCCCTATTGTGATATATGGATTGCATGAAATTAGATTGTGTAATGATGTAAACATGTTAGCATGGATTTCTAGTGCAGAGCTCAAGGCCAAAGCTTGACTAGTGAATGTCCATGCATGTATTTTTGATAAATATGTTTTCTTTAAACCATGAGGTGGAATTTTCATGGTACTCTCAAGATATTTGAATATTATTTTGAAAAATAATATAAAGGTCCAAGGTTAGTTGCAGATGAGCATGAGAATGGCTGTGAATCCACCAAAGGGGAGGAGGAAAGAGGATCCAAGGGGATGACAAATAATCCTAAGATTCCTAAGTTATCCAAGTCTCATGACCTTCATCTTTTCACAATGTTCCTTATTAAAACCCCAAACAACAATCATTGAATACATAAGGTGCTTGGTGGGGAAGTCCACCTTCCATATTTATGAGAGCTTGGGGATTGAGCGTCAGTCATGAGGAGTGTAAGAGGCTCCATCCCCTATAGGGATTCAAACCTCATGGATATTTGAACCATCTATTTTCCCATGCATTCTTTCCTTGTGCAAATTCAAAATGATATTCGAGGAGGTGCATTCATTTGACTCCATTCTATGCATTCCTATGATATACTCATGACCATTCTCACACTAGAGTCTATAATTCAAGCAAGTAAGTGAATAAGGAGAGATAAGGAAGAGAATTTTATGAGAGAGAGAGAGAGGGGAGCCTAAAGGCTGGGTGAATAGGAAACCCTTCCAATTCCCTATAAGTGTTGTACATTTAGTGAATAAGAAACCCTCCCCATTCCCTATTGGGTTTTCCTAAATGCAAACAATAGGTTGGTCTTCTTTTGTACACATTGAAGAGAACTAGAGAGAATAAGATCCATGAAAGATGTCTTCCTTTTGTTGTGTGGGTAGTGGAAGGGAGTCATGGCGAGGCTAGTTGGATGACTACCTGGTGTGTTATGTGTTGATTTGTTTGGTTGAACCTAAGAGCCAATGGGTTAGGTGAGTGGCCTAAGTGTCTTGGGCCAGATTCCTTTTCCTTGGTGACCTCATAGCCTAGCCTTGTCGTGGCTTCCATAAAGAATTGACTACAATTAGGTGGAAATTGTTTGCTAATAGCTAGTTTCCTCAGACCAATCTGTTCAAATATGAGTGTTCAATCTATGTATCTAAATTCCCAATGACTAAGCTTATGTATGAATTGAAAAGGAATTTATGGTGATTGTACAATATTTCATGCATTGATTAACTATTTGCTGGATGAATTCAATGATGCTTTAGAGCTCAACTTGAATTTGCATTCTACATTAAGTTTTACGTATGTGTGATGACTACATCAATAGGCTGCATGCTTATATAATTCGAACTACTTTAGATTTCTTTAGATTTTTTTTTGTCAAGTTTAAGTTATTCCTTGGCATTGTGATGCACTCAAAGCTAGATGGAAATGGCCACATATCAGTTTGAGTCATTTATCCATATTGGTGTGGCCACATGCCTAGACGTCTATGTGGCATTTAAATTATCGTAACTTTGAACAAGCCCAATGGTGATGCGATTTCCATTAGGGTGATCATTTGAAGCGGTCGCAAGGGATAACATTCAAATGGGGCTACTAGGCTCGATGTGTGTCGTAGGGTGAGCATGTGCTCATTTGAAGAAAGAATTAGGGTGCCATTCAAATGCCCCACAACTCAAATATGGCAAGGTGAGGTCATTCGAAGGGGAAAAATGAACTAATGAAATCCCAAAAGGATTAAGCCAATAGGAAAATAAAGAACTATGTGTCCCTTTTCCTCAATGTGGTGAAATATGAAGACGGTGAAATAGGAAAATGGGTACTTTAAAAAGTGGCATTAGATTTTATGTTACAAAATTGAGGCTATTATGGGCTAAGAATAAAAATTACAAAGTGTGTTAAGGATATGTCTAAGTTAGTAGGGGCATAACGTCATGAATGAACATAAATGATATAATAATATTTTGTAGACATTACTAAGCTAATAGGATTGTTGTTGTACACATTGTTTACTCTCCAATGTTAGTTGCAAAGGCTCGGTCTTGTTAAACTGAGTAAGGTATTATCATAGAAGATGCACAAAAGCTTTATGACCATGAAGTGACTATCATGGGTGAAAAGTTGCATGTTGGAAATTAAAACTTTGAGTCTGATGGGTGAAGAAACCAAGAGAGTCCTCCAAATATTGTAGAGACCATGAGAAACTTGAGAGTAGAGCTTCAAAGCTATAGAGAAGATCATGAGAGCTTCATCAAAGCTCAAGGAAAGAAGAACAAGTTGAATGTTGCCATGTTGTAAAGTTTGACACCTTAGGCAAATGCATCATTGATAGAATTCAATCAATGTTGATAGGAGCAGGGAATGCTTCAAAGTCGATATTGCAACACTACTACAATATGAAGTTGTAGCATCATCACGCAATGTATTGTTTGGCAGGGGGGGTAAATTTTGTATGATACAAAACATGATGCTAAAGGCAATATCGTTATTTGCATCAACCCTATATCGTCCTTTTCGATGTGCCATATAAGGAATCATCATAATGATGAACAATACAACACAAAAAATTGACTGTGTCACATTAACGTCATACTGTGTTGAATATTATTACAAAGAAACACTTATAGAGTCACTTTTTTGTCGAGTTTGCATCAAATGCATGTTAGTTGCATCATAATAGTGTTGTATTGTGTCAATCGGGGCGTTAAAATTTTATATGGGGCATCATCTTTTTAGGATCATAATAGCATTGTATTACCATTGAAAAATGGAACTATTTAGTCATTTTGTGTCTTATTAACATCATTTTACAACACTATTGCATTGTGTTGGTGTCATGCATGCATCATTCTTATTCATTTTTGTTTTGTATCAGATCACTCATGCATCGTGTTAACATTAGGTTTATGTTGTTATTATTCCTTTCATGTTGCGTTAACATATTTTTAGCATTGGTGTAGATACATTTTGCATCAAAATAATATCAAATTTACATCATTTAGCATCAAAGTTGTGACATAATTATTATTATTATTGATTTGATTTTTTTCTTAATTTAATTATTATTGATTGTTTTATCATTATTATTATTATTTAATTTTATCATTGTTGTTTTTGTTGTTAAGTTAATAATCATCATTATCATCATCATCATCATTTATTATTAATTAATCATTGTTGTTAATATTTAAATATTGATGAAATTGATTATTGGTATAAGTCTGCCTTTCCTTTCCTTCACTTTCCTTGCCATGCCTTTCCTTCACTTTCCTTTCCTTTCCTTGCCTTTCCTTCACTTGCCTTTCCTTGCCTTCCCTTTCCTTCACTTTCCTTGCCTTTCCTTGTCTTTCCTTTCCTTTCCTTACCTTAACTTACCATGCCTTTCCTTTCCTTCACTTGCCTTGCCATTCCTTGCCTTCACTTGCCATGCCTTTCCTTCATTTGACTTCACTTGTCTTTCTATGCCTTGCCTTCACTTTCCTTGCCTTTCCTTGCCTTCACTTTCCATGCCTTGTATTTCATTCACTTGCCTCACCATGCCTTACCTTCACTTTCCATGCCTTACCTTCACTTGCCTTGCCTTTCCTTCACTTGTCTTTCCATGCCTTGCCTTCACTTTCCATGCCTTGACTTCACTTGCCTTGCCTTCCTTTACCTTTCCTTGCCTTGACTTTCCTTGGTTTTCCTTCACTTGTGCCTTGCCTTGCCTTCACTTTCCATTCCATGCCTTGCCTTCACTTTCCTTTCCATGCCTTGCCTTCACTTGCCATGCCTTTCCTTCACTTTCCTTGCCTTTCCTTTCCTTCACTTGCCTTTCCTTGCCTTGCCTTTACTTTCCTTCACTTTCCTTGCCATGCCTTGAATTCACTTTCCTTGACTTGCCTTTCCTTACCTTCACTTTCCATTTATTGCCTTGCCTTCACTTTCCATGCCTTTCCTTGCCTTCACTTGCCTTGCCACGCCTTGCCTTCTCTTTCCATGCCTTTCCTTCACTTTCATTTCCTTTCCTTGCTTTGCCTTGCCTTGCCTTACCTTGCCTTCACTTGCCATGTCTTTCCTTGCCTTCACTTTCCATGCCTTGCCTTGCCTTCACTTACCTTTCCATGCCTTGACTTCACTTTCCATGCCTTGATTTCACTTTCCATGTCTTTCCTTCACTTGTCTTTCCTTGCCTTGCCTTGCCTTTCCTGCACTTGCCTTGCCTTGCCTTGTCTTTCCTTGCATTCACTTTCCATGCCTTTCCTTTCCTCCACTTGAGTTTCCTTCACTTTCCTTCCCTTGCCTTCACTTTCCTTGCCATGCCTTGCCTTCACTTTCCATGCCTTGCCTTGCCTTTCCATGCCTTTCCATGCCTTTCCTTCACTTGTCATGCCTTACCTTCACTTTCCTTGCCATGCATTTCCTTCACTTTCCTTGCCTTGCCTTCACTTTCATTTCCTTGCTTTTCCTTCACTTTCCATTCCTTAAATTTCCTTTCCTTTCCTTCAGTTTCCTTGCGATGCCTTTCCTTCACTTTCCATGCCTTGCCTTGCATTCACTTGCCTTTCCATGCCTTTCCTTCACTTGCCTTCACTTTTTTTGCCATGCATTGCCTTCACTTTCCTTTCCTTGCCTTCACTTTCATTTCCTTGCTTTTCCTTCACTTTCCATTCCTTAAATTTCCTTTCCTTCAGTTGCCTTGTGATGCCTTGCCTTCACTTGCCATGCCTCGCCTTACATTCACTTGCCGTTCCATGCCTTTCCTTCACTTTCCATACCTTTCCTTCAATTTCCTTTGCTTTCCTTGTCATGCCTTACCTTCACTTGTCTTTCATTTCCTTACCTTTCCTTGCCTTTCCGTTCCTTCACTTGCCATGCATTTCCTTCCCTTCACTTGCCTTTCCATGCCTTGCCTTCACTTGCCATGCCTTTCCTTCACTTTCCTTGCCTTGCCTTGCCTTTCCTTTCCTTGCCTTGCCTTGCCTTTCCTTCACCTGCCTTGCCTTTCCTTCACTTGCCATGCCTTGCCTTCACTTGCCTTTCCATGATTTGCCTTCACTTGCCTTGCCTTCACTTTCCATGTATTTCCTTGCCTTCCCTCCACTTGCCATGTATTTCCTTCCCTTCATTCCATGCCATGCAGTTCCTTCACTTTCCTTATCATTTTCCATGCCTTGCCTTTATTTGCCTTTCCTTGACATGCCTTGCCTAAACATATGTAATAAGCACTGAGAAAAACGCTAGTGCCGGAGATACTCTAAGATACAATTTTCCAGTGGACAAAATGACAGCGGAGCCCCCCCCCTAGTTGAAACCCGGTGCTATGGATCCAATGCAACAGACGGTTCTCCCATCTGAGTTTCGGTTTGAGTTTTATCACGAGTTGTAGCTTGCTCTTCAAGCCATTTAGGGACATGATGCCAATTTGGTCCAGGGGCATAAAATTAAAACCGAGTAGCATAACGGAGTTTCATAAGCTCCCACATGTCTATTTGGCCAAGGACCACGCAACTACACTACACACAAATGCTTGACATAGTGTTCTTGAAAATTGACCTCCTCTTCAAAAATTGAACTATGCCTCATTGACCAAAACCCTAGTACTCCAAGATATGGTTTTTCGGTGGACAACATGACAGCAGAGGGCCCTCTCTAATTGAAACCTAGTTCTTTGGATCCAATGCAACTGATGGTTCTCCTATCCGAGTCTCGGTTTGAGTTTTATCGTGATTTGCAACTCACTTCTTCAAGCCATGTAGGGACATGTGGCCATTTTGTTATGGGGGCATAAAATTCAAACCGAGTTCCGTAAACAAGTCTATTTTTCCAAGGAACACAAGACTACACTACCCACAAATTACCAACACAATGTTCTTGAAAATCGACCTCCTCTTCAAAAATTTCACTATGCCTCATTGACCAAAACCCTAGTGCCGAAGATACTCCAAGATACAGTTTTCTGGTGGACAAAATGATAGTGGAGGGGCACCCCTAGTTAAAACCCGGTGCTCCAGATCCAATTCAACTAAGGGTTCGCCCATTCGAGTCTCGGTTTGAGTTTTATCATGATTTGAAACTCACCTCTTCAATCCATTCAGGGACATGTGGCCAATTTGGTACAGGGGCATAAAATCCAAACCGAGCATCATAACGGATTTGCATAAGCTCCCACAAGTCTATTGAGCCAAGGACCATGTGACTACACTACCCACAAATTCCCAACACAGTGTTATTGAAAATCGATCTCCTCATCAAAAATTGCACTATGCCTCATTGAGCAAAACCCCAGTGTTGGAGATACTCCAAGATACGATTTTTCGGTGGAAAAAACGACAGTGGAGGCCCCCCCCTAGTTGAAACCTGGTGCTACAGATCTAATGAAATTGACAGTTCACCCATTCGAGTTCCGGTTTGAGTTTTATCACAAGTTGCAACTCGCCTCTTCAAGCCATTCATGGACATGTGGCCAATTTGGTCTAGGGGTATAAACTCCAAACCTAGTGGCATAACGGAGTTCCATAAGCTCCCACAAGTCTATTTTTCCAAGGACCATGCGACTACACTAGCCATAAATTCCCGACACAGTGTTCTTGAAAATCGACCTCCTCTTCAAAAAATGCACTATGCCTCATTGAACAAAACCCTAGTGTTGAAGATACTCCAAGATATGGTTTTATGGTGGAAAAAATGATAGGGGAGGGGACTACCTTGTTGAAATCCTATGCTCTGGATCCAATGCAACTAATGGTTCGCCCATCCAAGTCCTGATTTGATTTTTATTGTGAGTTGCAACTCGCCTCTTCAAGGCATTCAAGGACATGTGACGAATTTGGTCTGGGGGCATAAAATTCAACCAAGAGGCATAACATAGTTTTGTAAGCTCCCACAAGTATATTTTTCCAAGGACCACGTGACTACACTACCCACAAATTCCTGACACAGTGTTCTTGAAAATTGACCTCCTCTTAAAAATTTGCACTATGCTTCACTGACAAAAACCCTAGTGCCAAAGATACTCCAAGATATGCTTTTATAGTGGACAAAATGATAGCGGAGGGCCCCCTCTAGTTGAAACTCAGTGCTCCAGATCCAATGCAACTGATGGTTCACCCATCCGAGTCTCTTTTTGATTTTTATCGTGAGTTGCAACTCGCCTCTTCAAGCCATTCAGGGACATGTGGCCAATTTGGTAAGTGGGCATAAAATCCAAACCGAAAGGCATAACAGAGTTTTGTAAGCTCCCACAAGTCTATTTTTCCAAGGACCACGTGACTACACTACCCACAAATTCCAAACATGGTGTTCCTGAAAAACAAACTCCTTTTCAAAAATTGTACTATGCCTCATTGACCAAAACTCTAGTGTCGAAGATACTCCAAGATATGGTTGTTCGGTGGAAAAAATGACAGCGGAGGGCCCCCCCTAGTTGAAACCCAGTGCTCCAGATCTGATGCAGCTAATGGTTCACCCATCTAAGTCCCAGTTTGAGTTTTATCATGAGTTGCAACTCGCCTCTTCAATCCATTCAGGAACATATGTTCAATTTGGTCGAGGGGAATAAAATCCAAACCGAGCGGCATAACGAAGTTTCGTAATCTTCCACAAGTCTATTTGGCCAAGGAACACATAAATACACTACCCACAAATTTTCGACACAATTTCCTTGAAAATCAACCTCCTCTTTAAAAGTTGCACTATGCCTAATTGAACAAAACCCTAGTGTTGGAGATACTCCAAGATACAGTTTTTTCAGTGGACAAAATGACAATAGAGCCCCCCCCCCCCNCTCTGGATCCAATGCAATTGACAGTTCTCCTATCCAAGTCTCGGTTTGTGTTTTATCGCGAGTGCGACTTGCCTCTTCAAGCCATTCAGGGACATGTGGCCAATTTGGTCCCAGGGCATCAAATCCAAATCGAGTGGCATAACAGAGTTTTGTAAGCTCCCACAAGTATATTTGGCCAAGGATCACACAAATACACTATCAAAAAATGCCCGACATAGTGTTCTTGAAAATCAACCTTCTCTTCAAAAAGTTGCATTATGCTTCATTGACCAAAACATTGGAATTCTCATGTAAGTATTTTTATACAACAAATATGGGATAACAAGTTGTAGAATTACATGCTTAATGAATCCTTTGATTGTAATTTTTAAGTATGAATCCTTTGATGGCACAAAAATTGAATGCAAAGAAATGAATGTCAAGTGAAGGCAAGGCATGGCAAGTGAAGTCATGGCATGAAAAGAGATGGTATGGAAAGACAATACATGGAAGTGAAGGCAAGGCAAGGAATGGCAAGGCATGGCATGGAAAGGAATGACATGGTATGGAAAGGCATAGCATGGAAAATGAAAAGCATGAAAAGTGAATGCAAGGCAAGGCATGGCATGGAAAGACATGGCAAGGCATGGCATGACATGACATGCTATGGAAAGTGTTATAACCCTAAATTGCACCAGATATGCTTACCTGACATCAGGCCATCTCACTACCCTTCTTTGCCAAGCCAATACTGAACAACTCTTCTTAAAAAACACCCCTTTTAAAGGCACACACGCCATGCTCCACTACTGCACATGTGTACACGCTAGCTGACCCACTACAACTTATGTGTACCTACAAAAGCATGAAAAATGGAAAGTTGCAGATGTGACACACAATTTTGGTTAAGTTAAGTAAACCGTTCGACTGCCCATAGCCAGCGACTCGACCAAATACCTATCCCTTTCTAGCCTATAATAGAAGAGGTAGGGGTCCCATTTGAAAGGAGGAAAATCATAGCAAAAAAACTATACCCAATTTAATATTCCCCTAGCCCCAACCTTTTGCAACTATTGTGTGAAGATAAGCATATACATGAGCAGTTGGAGCAAAGTTGAAGAGGAGCCCAGGACCTGATTCGATGAGCAGTGGCCGATCTCACTATTGTAAGGTTACTCTTGTGAGATTAATCAAACAAGGACTTTTCTCATCCCGCCATATGAGATTTTCAATATTTAAATTTGATTATATTTTGATAGAGTCTCTAACCCATTAGTTTATATATCATATGCATGCAGAGTTCTTTGTCTTTCTTTTGTGAATGCAGGTCAGCGTTGGGAGGAGAGTTGCAGTCAAGGAACGACCAAACGTTAAAAGGATCAACATCAAACACGAGAACTAAGGTACAATAACTTGATCTCTTTAACCTTGTATTTGCATATGAGTAATGGGATTTATGATTGGGATGTTGGTAAAAATTATGATACTTTAGGTCATTTCTGCATGCATGATTAAAACTCTTAATGCTAGTCCGTAGGAGGGATTTCCCACCCACAAAAGAATTGACGACCATACTGGGGATCTCTAGGGTTTTAGGGGGTACTTGTTGGCTATTTTTAATTGGTTTTACTACCTTTTTATGAGTTTCTGCAAAAGTCTGAGCTAGTAGGGATTCTAGTCTTCCATACCAGTATTCCCTGCTTCCTTCGCTTGACTATTTTTTTTCTTTTTCCAGGAAGCCACAGAGGCATACGCATCCTGTAGAAGGTCTGTCTGTGTGTACACATGCCCTGACCTCATACAGCCCGCGTGCATATGCTGGCTACTGAAAGATCAGTCGCGTGTCAGAGTCCATAATTTTTTTTTTTTTTAGAGAGGCAATCATCCTCTTTCCTTTTAGAAGTGATACTTCTCAGGGGTTTTCTGGATCTAAATCTGGTTTCTGTTGTTGCAGTCTGTTGCCTAGGTATAACCTCATATTAGCTTTGTTTTCTCAATTTCCTTGCATCTTTGTCTGTTAAAGTAAGTTTCTTTACCTTTAAGGGGTTCTGGTCTTCAATACCAGTACTCCCTGCCTAAGCTTAATTTCTTGTCTTGCTTATTTTAAGGAGAAACAGAGGCACACACGACCTGTACTAGTCCTGCACGCATGCATACACATCCTGTCTTTGAGCATCCCGCGTGCATACACTGGATGTTGAAGAATCAGTCACATGTCTGTCTAGAAAATTTTGAGGAGGCAGTCATCCTCTTCCCTGTCAAGTTTTTACTTCCCAAGTTTTTCTAGTACCTTTCTAGTCTCTATCATAGCAGTTTCAGTCTAGGTTGTCTGTCAACATAGCTTGCTTTTGCATTTAAATTATTTCTTCCTTTGCTAGGTTTTTTGATGAGATAGTGAGTTAGTCTGATCTGCCCTTTTTGGTTGTCAGTAACTCCCCACAGTCTGTGGTTGTCTAGAAGTCCTTTTTGGCCTTGTCTTGTTTTTATTTTTTCGACCTTTTTTGCTTCAGAAAAGAAGAAGACATACAATTTTAAATTTTCTTGTTTTTGAAGCATAATAAAAAAAAAACAATTTTTCTTTTTACTTCTTGGTTTGGTTAAAGAGTTGGTTGTTTGCATTAATCAATAGGAAAAAGATTGTTTTCGTAAGTTATTGGATGATTGACTTAGGACAATAAGTATCCCTTAGTCGAGTGAAAGCTTGTTTCGATTTTTTCCATTAAAAGATCTTAGAAAGAAAAAAACAGAAAGTTTGAAAAGTTGGTTTAACAAAAATTTAAAAGAACAAATCTGAAGTTATCAAGAAGAAGTTATTTTGTTTCCATATTTCTTTTTATCTTCTCTTTCGTCTCTCAAAACATCACTAGTTTCACTTTCATAACCTTTGACTTAAGACAAGCCCAAAAATTAATGATTAATTAAAATCAACTAGAATTTATGTTTTGTAGGGTCCATCAACTAGTCTAGGCTAGAGCCTTGATTTAGGATTGGAGAGGAAACTCTTCAAGGATGAAAAAAAAACATAAGAGCCTGTGCTAGGGAGTGTCGAAATTCCAGTAACGTAAAATTTATCTGGGACCCCCCTCTAACACAGGGGATAAACACGAGGTCGCATAAGGAAAGGTAGCGGAGATAACCCCTCCAAAGCCGGAACAAACGTAGTGGGGAATGCATATAGAGAGCTTGTCTTGGGATTTTGTTGATTGCATTTGCCATGGAGCTTCGTGGGTCTCAAATCCGTTCGAGGTCCTCAGTCATCCTTTGGAACACTTGCTTTTGATACCCTTGATAGGTTTCGGGCTTGATACCCTACTCATTGCGGTCCACTTGACTATCAACTGTACTCGCCTGGTGACTGTTTGTGTGCTGGAATCCTAGTTGCCTATATTTCTAGTGACTTACACAGGTGACTACGGGGGTATACCAAGGTACCTAGGACAGACATCGGGCCACGCTTAGCAGATTATACCCGAAGGGTGCTTCCATATTCGAGTTTCACTTGCATCGGTAAGTTGCTCTAGTGTTGGTTGTTGTAACTGTTCTTCCAACTAGTTAGTGACTTCTTGTTTGATCTCATAGGTACTTTTTATAGTGTGTGTTGGTTTTCAAACGATTATAGTTTTCCCTAGTGTGTCTTTGATCTTCTCACACAGTGGAGGATCAAGATTTCTTCCGGTCGTGAAGGCCTCTGGGTCTGTCGCCGCTTGACCTCAACCCCGCCCACCATCGCTAAGGAAAAAATTAGACCAACAAGGGTCTTTTGAGACAACCAGGTTACATGACATTGTGCCCAACCCATCTTTGAGAGAAGAACTTTTGATTCTAGAGGAACCAATCATTTATGACCTTGGAGCAGAGGCTCTTGGTCCATACAACCCTCCCATCACTGATATATCAGCACCCATCGTCATACAGGTTCTACCTTCTGAGTGTTCGGTAGTGTCACCAGCAACAATGAAAGAAAACGCTGCCACTTCTTCAGGGAATACTGATATTTCCTTCATGACTATCACTACTGGGGGTGTTCCACCTCCTACCCAATCGTCATCAGTCTAGGCCACCATGGTATTGACTTCTTCTACCTCGATCAACGGTCCACTTCTGTCCATGGCGACGATCACTGCTTCGTTTACTCAGAACATGACAGGCTCTACTTTCTCATACGAGATGCCTGACTTTGGTACGAATACTGTACTCGCCTCCTCCATTCTACAAACTTTGGTTCTAGGGGTAGGGAGTTCCAACACTCCTCTGCAAGGATATATGGGGGGCACTTCTGCTCCCTTTATCAATTTCCCTTATGGCAGGGGTCATATACCCCCTTCGTCCCCCTCGCTCGACAGTGTTCCTCAACACTCCATCAGGCCTAACATAAAATTGTTTGGAGCAGGTAGTCAAGCACTCCCTCCTTATAATATGTCGGTTGGTTCAACACCTTTCTCTTTGTTCGACACGTTTGGTAACAAATTTTTCTCGTCAGCTGCTTTTTTGGTCGGGGGCAACTCTGGTTATGGACAACCACATCCTGTACCGGGTACTATTCCTACATAGGGGGCACACTTAGGAATTCCTTCCTCACAAGGATCTTGGAATCCATGGTAAGGACTAGTCCCCTTGCCCGGGATGCCGATCAGGGGAAACCCCTTCCATACCTAGTGGAACCTTGGGCAAGGCCCAACACCTATTCCCGTCAGATCGACAAGGTGCAACCCCTCCCAACATCCTTGGAATGCGACGCAAGCTTAGCCCTTTGCGTCTTATAACAGAAACTAGTCGATGGTGTCTCAACAAGCGCCCAATCCATATGTTGGTCATGGTCATGGTTATTACCAGAGCCCTGGCCAACCTGGTGCCAGCCAAACCCCAGGCTCCTTTTTCCCCGACTACAATCCACAACCAAAACTACCATTTCTAGCAACCCTTCACTTGCTAGATTTGACAAGGCTCTTAAATGACCCCATCTGTCATGATCTGAGTTTGCCTCCTATGCCGACCAAGTTGCCTTTGGACATCCCAAAGTTCGAGGCCAAGCCTAACGAAGATCCTGGTGATCGCGTGACTACCTTCCACTTATGGTGCTCGTCCAACTCGCTAAGAGATGACTCCATTCAGTTGTGATTGTTTCAACGCACTCTCATAGGGAGTGTTGTGAAATGGTACATTGATCTTGAACGCTCACGATACTCTTCCTTCAGTGAATTGGCAATGGATTTCCAAAACCATTTCCAATTACCTATGAGATACGACGCCGACACCGAATTGCTGGCCAATTTCAAGTAGACAAAAGCAGACCATATCTCAGATCATATCCGAGAATGGAGACGCTATAAGAGTTTGATCAAAGTGCCAATCCCACTAGCATTATTTCTTGAGTGGTTCCTTAAGTCTTTGGTACCCCAGTTATCTAAAGACGTCGCAACATCCAGAGTGTTTTCTGAGGAAGACGCGATAATGAGCGCAACAACTAGAGATAATTTACTCTCAGTATGGTTTAATCTACGATATTTTTCCAGATGCACCAAGGTCAATCCTTGACAAAACCAGGAAAAGGTCTGGACCACATGCTGATGGAATTATTGGTTCAACACAAACCAAGCCCGCTGATCTATTGTCAAATCAATTGCAACAATTGTCGCTACAACAGATAACGGCCAGCCAAACCACTGGTTCGATTGCTCCCCCTACCCAAAAGTCGGATGTACACAGTGTGAAAACGACAAAACCAAAGGCCACCCAACAGCCTAACGGAAATAAGAAACAATGGAAAAAGGGTAAGGGGGATAAGAAACCCAACGATAATGCTGGCAGGGGTGACACTGAAAAGAAGAAGTCAAAGTATCCTTGTAATCTTTGCAAGGAAGACCACCTAACCCATCAGTGCCCCCGACTTGCGGAGGCCCAGAAGTTATTGGCACAACAACAACCTATCGTGTTAACAAACCCATTCCCACACGGGAAAAATCTAACTCAAGCCTCCTTGAGCGCGAAAGGGGGCAGTCAAAGACCCCCTCCATCTTTAAGTAATCCTTCATCCGCAAATGTGTATATGATGAAAGGTGATGCCTATATAACGACTAGAGCACAAGATTACAGAAAACTAGGCACCTCTGAGAAGGGTAAAGAAGCCGAGAACCCACCTCTTCCTCTTCAGATCGAGAAGATGCTGGGTGAAAAAATGACGTGCATCCCAAAAGGTGCGTTCAAGAAATCTTTTTACAACCCAAACGCAAGGGTTGCCCATAACTACTCTATGGTAGAGGATTTTTCACAAACCACTTGTGTGATGTCTACTTTGGATGTCCTCCAGAGTTGCCCTTCCTAGAGAAAGGCCCTGTTAGTTACCTTAGGCTCTGCCGAGACTTGTAATCCAGGAATGATCATGCTTGATACCTCCGACTTAAAACCTCGTTTTCCTTACCACGTCACCTTTTAGATATTAGTGTCTTACACCATGAAAACGTTTACCTAGAATATTTTCCGTACAAAGGTGGATGAGGGTGCCTCGACATGCATGATGTATTTGGCGTGTTGGAAGGCCATCGACCAACCTATTTTGTCTCTATCACCTACTCTACTTACAACATTTGACGGTTGTTCTTTTCGACCACATGGGATTATCCTCTCTTTCCCCGTGCAGTTAGGGGAAAAAACCATGTGTGTCAAAGTTGAAGTGGTCGACAAGTCCCTCGACTAAAATATTTTGTTAGGAAGGAGTTGGACCTATGCTATGCAAGCAATAGTCGTGATAGTTTTCTGGGTCTTGTTGTTTCCTCACAAGGGCCAGATTGTGACCATTGATCAGTTATCCTTCTCTTGTCCTGACCCTTCATCGGGAGTCTCCATGGTCCTGATGATTGATAACCCTCAACCTGACATCGTGAATGTAGGGGTTGGTTTGTGCCCATCATTTATGGGCACTTTCGATTACCCACCTCCAACTGGCAATGTCCATTACATAACGGCTGTCCCCGACCAACCTCGGGCTAAAATTCTTCAAATCTTGTCATTTCACATGATGTACTTTCATGATCTGTGGAATCTTCCTTCTCCATCCACAATGATGGAAGGGACAAAGCACCATGGCATGGCCATGCCTTTGTCCACGGTAGAAGTTGCATACTCGATCATTCAACGATCTTCTGTTGATCCTGATCCGACTCCAGCACAAGAGTTGGATCCGGTGCTCAAGCCTATTTGGGCTCAAGGTTCCCTTGATGATATAGATTATTTAGGCTTAGTCTTGCCTTCAGATGAAGTGATTATTGAGGCAATGACTTGTCCAGACAGACCCTGGGATGATCTTCATCATCGAGCTTACTTCTTCCTAGAGTTAAGACAAATTGAAGCAGGAGAATTCACTCTGACTATGAATAGAGATAAAGATTGTTCTATCAATCCTTTAGCAACACACGCAGTTTACGCTGAAGGAAATATGGAAACAATAGTCAAAACGATACCTATTGACATCTCTAGAACCCCTAGCGTCGTGGAGAATATCTTCGTCGGAGCAGAATACTCCCCCGCGGAGATTCAAATATACACAGATTTATTTAAAGAATTTTGTGACGTATTTGCCTGGTCTTACAAGGAAATGCCAGGCATAGACCCAAGAATTGTCAAACATGAAATCATGACTTATCCTGATGTCAAGTCGATCTGGCAGAAGCTTCGTCCGGTCAATCCTAGGAAAGAAAAATCTATCAAGGCTGAAGTAGAGAAACTACTTAAAGCTGGTTTCATCTACCCCGTCCAGTTGACTCAATGGGTGTCGAATCCCGTGCCAGTCAATAAAAAATAAGTTACAATTCACGTATGCATGGAATTCCATGACCTGAACAAGGCCTGCCCAAAAGATAATTTCCCCACACCATTTATTGACTAGATAGTCGATGAATGTGCAGGATGCGAGACCGTTTCGTTCATGGATGGTTTTTCGAGATACAATCAAATACAAATCAAACTCAAAGACCAACACAAAATCGCTTTCATTTGTCCATGGCGTACATTCTCTTATCATAAGATGCCTTTTGGTCTGAAAAATGATGGAGCTACGTTTCAACAGGCCATGTCTTTTGCTTTCCACAACCTCAAACACATAGTCGAGGCTTATCTTGATGATTTAGCGTCACGATCTCGCAAGAGAGTTGATCATCCGGAACACCTTCAACTTATCCTTGAACGGTGTCGCTACTACCGAATTCACTTGAATCCAAACAAGTGTAGTTTTTGCATCACATCAAATCATCTGTTAGGTTTCATCATTTTGACAACAAGGATCATGGTCGATCCTCTCAAGGTTGAGGCAATCGTTCAATTGCCTCCCCCGTGCAACATACCTCATCTTCACAATCTGCAGGGCAAAGTGAATTTTCTACGGCATTTCATCGCAAACTATGCCGAGATCACAAAGGGTTTTATGTGTTTATTGAAGAAGGATGTTCTTTTTCATTGGGATGAAGCCGCTCAATGCTCTTTCACAGCATTGAAAAGCGCCCTCATATCAACCCCTCTTCTTTGGCCACCCAATTATAATAAAGATTTCTTATTGTACTTGGTCACTACGGATTCGACTATAGGCATGGTCTTAGTTTAGGTGGATGATTTTCTCTCAGAATACGTGATTTATTACCTGAGCCGAGGCATAGTTGGACCAGAACTCAATTATTTCCATATTGAAAAACTTGTGTCTGCAACAGTCCATGCTGTTCAAAGGTTCCGTCATTACATTTTGTTTTGCAAGACCACCATCATTGCTGTCATGAACCCATTTCAATACGTATTGACATGACAAGTCATCGGCGGAAAGATCAGTAGATGGATTGTTATCCTCTAGGAATTTGACTTGGAATTCGTTTTGGTGAAATCCAAAAAGTTGATGGTCTTCGCGGAACTCATATCAGACTTCAGGTTGAATCAGGTGATGTTATACTCGACGAGTCGTCTATCAAAGGAGACATGTTTTTGATCACGTCTTCTGACCCATGGTATGCAGATGTCCTTATCTTTCTCCAGACTTTAAAGTGTCACGCCTCTACTTCTCGTGATGAGCATCGCCGTATACGCCATCAGGCTAAGAACTATCTCATACTCGAGGACACATTGTATTGTTGAGGTGTAGACTGCATCCTTCGTCAATGTCTCACTCATGAAGAAGCGAAAATCATTCTTAACGATTGCCACACTAGAGCATGTGGTGGTCATTTGTCTGGGTTGGAAACAACCCAAAAGATTCTACGAGACAGTTACTTCTAGCCGACATTAATCAAGGATTGTGTCGAATCGGTCAAGAAGTGCCACCCATGTCATATATTCTCCCGGAAGATGAGGGCACACCCCTCTCCCATGTTCCCTGTTATTACTGTTGTTCCCTTCACTAAATGGGGGATTGATTACACTACATGCAACCCCCCTTCAACAAGGGGGCACCGCTATATCATCATAGAAGTAGACTACTTCACCAAGTGGATCGAAGCTATTCCAACGTTCAAAGATGACGAGGAGACAACAACTCTCTTTTTGTTCAACCAGATAATAACAAGGTTCAGCATCCCGAGAGAGATTGTCACCGACCATGGCAGTCACTTTTAGAACAAAATGATGATCGAGTTAACATCAAATATTGGGTTGAGGCAGGAACATTCATCACCTTATCACCCCCAAGCAAATGGTCAGGTGGAAGCTGTAAATAAATCTGTTAAAAAAATTCTACAACGAACGATCAATTCGGCCAAGTCAAATTGGCATTTGTTGTTGTTCTCGACATTATGGGCTTACTGAACATCTTTCAAGACTGCAACTGGTTTCTCACCTTTTCAACTCGTTTATGGGCTGAAAGCAGTCTTGCCTATAGAATGCCAGATCCCATTGTTAAAGTTGGCAGTATAGTTATTGCCAGATACTTCACCACTTGAAGAATGATTACTATACCTCGAACAGTTCAATGAACAACATCATGATGCGGCCTTATCTAATGAGGCTCACAAACAAAAATTCAAGTGTCAGTGTGATCGGTCCGTTTGTCCTCAAATTTTCTATGAAGATGACCTTGTCCTGGTCTATGAACAAGATAAGAACCCCCTGGGGGCAGGCAAGTTCAAACCCATGTGGTTAGGACCTTTCATCATGAAATAAGTACTACAGAAGGGCGCTTATCATCTGGTAGACTTTGAGGGAAATTTTTTGGTGGAGCCTAGAAATGGGCTCTACCTCAAGAAGTATTACTCATAGGTGGGTCGCCTTGAGTGACTTTTTGTAACATATGTATAGTCTTTGTACTATTACTTTTTGTTTTTTTGGTTCTATGGACGTGTCATTTTTTATGCTAGCATTTTCACTGTGGCAGATGTCAAGTGAATCAGAGGTGTTCATTGGATTCCCGAACGGTGCTAGTCGACATACTCAGAGGCTTGCCTCCGCATCTTGGGTGATTTTCACACCTCAGGGCCAGTTGCTATCTTCAAGAGGTATATGTTTAGGGGACACCACAAACAATGTCGCTGAATACAATGCAATTATTGAGTTACTCGTGACACTTTGTCACTTGGTATCTCTCACATCTGGGTCTATTTAGATGCTCAACTGGTTGTGTCTCAATTAAATGGAGTCTACCGTGTTCATGATCTTACTCTACACAGAAGGTTCTTTATGGTACGTCTCTTAGAACGAATCTTTGGTTATATTACATATTTTCATGTTCCTAGGAGATTAAATCAAGTTATAGATACCCTAGCTAACCAAATATTATATTGGCATCTGGCACACATATAAGAAAGACACACACATGCACATGTAAATATATTTGTAAAGTAGATGTAATCCATAAGACATGAAAAAGACATAAAATCCATATACAATATAAAAAAATATCAGAGTACATGGGTGGATGCAAGCGCCTCAAAAATACGTCCAGTAAAGAGTCATGGGGCTTATGCCCTAAAAAATATACAAATAGTGCCCTCAACACGTAAGAAATCCAATCTAACTAAGGATGGGGCTTGTTGGCCTTGTTATAATGATCAACGACATCTTCCAAATGTCGAAAAATCCAGACCCACATCTGTGGTGCCCCCACTACATGAGGTTGCATAGATGGTGGCAGATCCTCTATCTCTACCATGGGGATTGTGCCAATGAGCGAGGTAAAATTCTGCTCTACCCATCTCAATACTCTCTCATCCTCTCCAGTTAGAGGTCCCCCTGCTGCTACTGGTCTGCTAGCTACAACTGGTCCTGACTCTGGTCGAGGACGTCGCTTTTTTCTCACGAAGTCCATTAGATGCACTAGCCCCACATTTGCACGTGACACATACTTAATTTTCAGATACTCTGGTATATACAAAAAATGATATATATAAAAAAACAAAAAAATCAAATAACTTAAAAAAAAAACAAAACAAACTTACCCATATCTCCTCGCTCCTCTCCAGGAGGTACCGGCATCTACAAATCTCTAGAGAAGTCAATCCCAACATAGGGGTACTCCTCTATGGCCGGAATCTGTCGCACCCACCAAGCAAAAAACTTGTCATCAAAGGCCTAAATAGTCCTACCACCCCCCTATCACGGAAACAACGCCTCCCATCTACATAACACAAGGTGAGCGGCCTGGTGCCCTCGTATCACCTCTCTAGGACTGAAACTAGGTACTCTCGAAGAAGAAGAAAGTACAAAGAATAGTCCCAAACCCAACGTTCCTCTGCCTCCGCATTCAACACTCTGTTAGCTGCCTCTTTATACAATCCAAAAATTTGGTGCTCCAGTCGAAAAATTATGCATTTAAGTACTGAACTACACAATTCATGTGCACACGGGAAGCCTGATGCAATGACATTGACCCAGTAATCCGCCCAATGAGCAACACTATCACTTTTAGTGATAATTTTGAAATCTTTCTTATAGGCACCTGCGAGCCCGTTTTGTTTGTGCCGACTTCACAATGGAGTCCAATCAACTCCAATATGTTGTGAGTCCCAGAGGGAAAAGTACGAAAATTGTTTGTTTCCCCTCTCCTTGAGAGGCCAGTCATAAAGTAGATATCCTTTGTTGTTGGATTCAACGACCGCCCCTCAAACATGAAGGCCTCTGCGTTGTGATGTCAATAATCAACCAAGGCGTTTAATAGCCTAGGTTGTGCCCACATGAAAGGACAATGGAAAAACTTTAACAAACCACATTGCAACAACGCAACAAGAGCATCGGGGTCCTCTTTGATCAACACATCAATATCCTCATGCTCTCTTTCTTTGTAGTGAACATACATCCTACATTAGACAAAATTTAGGAGGGTTAACTCTTGTTTCTTTAATTTTTTACACTAAATAGAGGGTACACGCGGGCTATAGTGCACACAGTCGCATGTACACACGTGCAATTTTTCCCCTGCACATGCAGAATGTCATAGGATAGCCCATGTGTACGTAGGGCCGACCTTTTAAAAGTCGACACCCCTCCAAATAACAAATTGAAATGCATAAAGAACAAATTAAATTGCAAGAGAGGGTAGTATGTACTTACTTGGTCCAAGCGGATGGTCGTTTCGTCCATGGAGGCTCTCGGAATCAACTCTTTTCACAAAGGGGCATTTTTGGCTTTTAGTCAATTTCTCAATTAACAATGGTGATAATGAGCTGCCAACTTCTATTTATAGAATTTTTGGCCTCTTTTTGTCAATTTTTGGACCCTTTCATCATTTTTTCTAATCTAAAAATCATTGAGTATGGTTCAGGAGTTTCTTATGGATTGTTATAATAAATTTTACTTTGGGTATTGGGAATATTTTTGGGGATTTGGGTCACTGTGAAGGTCCCCTGGTAAACAAGTGATTTTTTCAACTTATTACATCTAAGTTAGGTCCACCCCCACTTTTTTGTATCTAGTTGTCTTGATTACTTTGACATAGGATCGACCCCACTGAATTGCGACATGAAACCATCATTGCTGCTTTAGAAGTTTCATAATTTAGTGGTAGAGCCTACTTGTACATGGATGCCCTAGGTAGATCCTGGTTGCATTTTGGCGTCCATGGTGTTAATAATGACTATAGGCTAGGGAGTCCCTTTTAGTTTTCCTGATTACGAGTATGAGACTCATTTGATTGATTCATTATCACTCTTGACCTCACCCTCGGGACTCCCAAAAAACATAACGGGTCTTCTTTTAATCCCTTTTCAGACCCTCTAAATATGAAAAGTTTGTTGAACAATGTTGTTTCCCTTCATGCTCATTAAAATAAAATTTGAAGGCACGTCTATCTGACGGTAGTTTACCCCTTTTTCGGTCCGGATGGTCAACTGCATGAACAAAGGTATACTCTAGGGGCCTCGGTTCTCTAGAAGAGTACTCTCAGGTATGATTTTAACCCTTTTTCGGGCCTGAGGGACTAAATTTATGAAAAAGGAACCCCCATAGAGTCCATAGTTAAGCTCTTTTTAGACTCCCTAAAATTGAAAAGATCGTCGAGTGACCTTATTCTTTCACACTCGTTAAAATGGTCCAGAAGAACATTCCTGACGGAGTCCATAGTTAAGCTTTTTTCAGACTCCTTGAAAATGAAAACATTGTCGAGTGATCTTGTCTTTATCACACTCATTAAAATGGTTTTGAAAAGAAGTCTGGTCGGTGCTAGTTTACCCATTTTTTGAACTAACTAGACTATCTTCGAAAAAGGTACCCCCATGGATTCTCCTTTTACGTTTTTTCAGACTCTCTAAATATGAAAAACCATCGAGCTTACCTTCTCTAGGCTCATTAAAATTACATCGAAGGACGTTACCATTGTGTGTCTTGTTAATCATGTTTTCATACCTGCATCTTTGGCCTAATGTCGACTCCATGTTGTTCTCAACTGAACCATCTGAAGAATATCTTATACACAAGCCCTGTAGCACTTTGCTTCTACATCTTGACACCTTTGGCCCATGGAGTATTTTTCCTGAGTGTCCTTTTCCTGCATATGTCCCCTTGCCCTGAGCATCCATGTGTTCTATGCACTTGGAACTAGTATGCCTGCGACACTCGATCATCCTTTGTAATGTAGAATTCTTTTATTCTTTTTTAAGCTTTCCAAAATTATTGAAAAAGACAAAAAAAAAATCAAATATACCCCAAAAAGAGGAAGGGAAAAGTGTTTTTCTTTTATTGGTCGCACAATGAGTCGCCCTTGGACAAAGCACATCCTTCCGTTTGTTCATCAAGCCTTGGGATTTAACATGACCTTAGGAATTTTTTTCTTGCTACATAGAGTTGTGTCCTCCTCTGTTTGGTTATTCTTCCAAGCATATGGAGAGTTTGTGGTGCCTCCTGCATCGTGAACTTATGTCAAAATATCATGCTGCCTGAGTCTCATATTTTGTCATGTTATTGTCCAAGGGAAGTTATTACCAAGCTTGAGTCAGCCCCCTCTGCAAATTGTCTCTTGCCCTCATGCCCGGTCATCCCGAAATCCCAATCAAGTCTTTGTTTGAAATCCATGAATCCCTTAACCTGATCATCAAAATCCTCTAGTCCATTCCTGACATGTCATCGAAGACCTCTGGGTAGTGAAGTCATACACTGATATTACACTCCTACCCGAGTTGTGAAGATTTTGAAGCTGTTTCTCGAGCTCTTAAGGCCTCATCTCTAGCCATCAGGTCTTATTCACTTCTTTAAGATGAATACACTACATATATATCTTTTTTGATTTTGAGATGTAGATCCATTGTGTATTGCTCACGACTACACTTTATATAGTTATATGACATGGATCTAAGGTGTATTTGATTGGTAGCCATGATTTTATTTCATTTCGAGCATGGGTATGCCCGCCTCGGTGAGAAAATTGTTATTTTGTAGATGGCACCTCCCGAAATTTTGATCCCTGGGCTCACTTGTTTGGTATGTTGGTGAAGATTGATAATGTATTTCGACCATCAGATGCTCTTCTGACCTTACACATTAGGGGGCATCTGTTATAACCCTAAATTGCATCAGATATTCTTACCTGGCATCAGGCCATCTCACTACCCTTCTTTGCCAAGCCACTATTGAACAACTCTTCTTAAAACACCCCTTTTAAAGGAAGATGCACCCTGCTCCACTACTGCACGCGTGTACACGCTAGCTGACCCACTACAACCCGCGTGTACCTACAAAAGCATGAAAAATGGAAATTTGCAGATAGGACATACAGTTTTGGGTAAGTTAACTAAACCGTTCAACTGCCCATAGCTGGTCACTCGACCAAATACCTAGCCCTTTCTAGCCTATAAAAGAAGGGGTAGGGGTCCCATTTGAAAGGAGGAAAATCATAGCAAAGAAACTATACCCAATTTAGTATTACTCTTGCCCCAAACTTTTGCAACTATTGTGTGAACAAAAGCATATACGAAAGCAGTTGGAGCACATTTGAAGAGGATCCCAGGACCAGATTCGAGGAGCAATGGTTGATCTCACTATTGTAAGGTTACTCTTGTGAGATTAATAAAATAAGTACTTTTCCCATCCCGCCATATGAGATTGTCAATATTTAAATTTTATTACATTTTGATAGAATCTCTAATCCATTACTTTATAGATCATATGCATGCAGAGTCTTTGTTTGTATTTTGTGAATGCAGGTCAGAGTTGGGAGGAGAGCTGCAGTCAAGGAGCGACCAAACGTTAAATGGATCAAAAACAAACATAGAAACTAAGGTACAATAAATTGATATTTTTAACCTTGTATTTGCATATGAATAATGGGGTTTATGCTTGGGATGTTGGTAAGAAGTAGAAGACTTTAGGTCATTTCTGAATGCATGATTAAAACCCTTAATGATAGTCTATAGGAGGGATTTCCCACCCACAACAGAAAGGCATGGTATGGAAAGACAAGACATGACAAGTGAAGGCAAGGAAATGAATGGAAATGCATGGCATGGAAAGGAATTACATGGTATGGAGAGGAATATCATGGAAAAGGAAAGGCATGGAAAGTGAATGTAAGGCAAGGCATGGCATGGCGTGACATGGAAAGACATGGGATGACAAGGCATGCTATGGAAAGGCATGGTATGGATAGACAAGACATGGAAAGTGAAGGAAAGGCAAGGCATGGAAAGACATGGCATATCAAGCAATACCATACCATACCAATGCCAATGCCAATGCATACCATACCAATTCAAGGCACGCCATACCAAGGAAAGGCATACCATACCAATTCCATACCATACCATATCATACCATACCATACCATACCAATTCCAATGCATACCATACCATACCAATGCCAATGCCAATGCATACCATACTAAGGCAAGGAACGACATCCATACCATTGCCAATGCATACCATACAATACCATAGCATACCATACAATTGCTATACCATACCATACCATACCATTTCCAATGCATACCATACAATGGCAAGGCAATGCATGCCATTTCCATTGCCAATGCATACCATACCATACCAATTCCAATGCATACCATACAAAGAAATGACAATGCGTACCATACAAAGCAATGACAATGCATACCATACCAAAACAAGGCAATGGCAATGCATACCATACTACCACTAAGAAAACTATCAACGGTATGCATAGGCATTGGTATTGCCTTTGCATAACATTGCATACCATTGCATGGTATTGCAATAGTATGCAAAGGAAATACCAATGCCTATGCATACCATTGGTATGCATAGGCAATGGTATTGTCATTACATACCATTGGATACCAATGGTATGCATACCATTGCGATACCATGCTATGAAATGGTATGCATACCATTGCCATACCATGGTATGCATACCATTGAAATACCATGGTATGCATACCATTGCAATACCACAGTATGCAATGGTATGCATACCATTGAAATACCATTGCAATATAATGGTATGCATACCATTGCAATACCATGGTGATCCAGATGGATGTTGGTGGCCATCCATCTTTTCCACTGAATCACCATTTTGAGCCTGTGGTTTTGATAACTCATAACATTCACCCTTTTGATGGGGAATGGAATGTAATGTCATATTCATTTGTTAATTACAAACATCATGTAATGATATTATGTACATGCTTACAACCTAGTGTTAATGCATTGGATCACATTAGAACTCCATAGTTAAGCGCGCTTAGGCTAGAGTAGTACTGGGATGAGTGACCCCCTGGGAAGTCCTAGTATTTTACATGCCTATGGATGTTTATAAACTTAGTCCAATTTATCCCACATGCATCATGGGAAATGTACTCCTCTTACTTTATCATATATAATTGAGGTGAAGGAGGCCCTTTAAGCATGCAATGGAGTGTGATGTAAAGATTCTTGTGAATGAACTGTAGCCAACATCTCTTTATTTTAAGAGATAAGCTACCCCATTTTTCTGGTTTGTGTTCTACAATGTTTTTCTATCTTATTCAATAATAGAAGTTGAGTTTCACTTTATTTTTGTGTTCTCTTCTATATTTTTCTATATTTCATTGTTATATCTCAGTTATATTTATGCCTTCATGTCGTTCTCAAAATAATATGGATCAGTGGTATCAGAGAAGGCTTCTCCTTTTCGTTTTTTAGAGAAGGTCCCTGACGAGATCAATGTATAGAGAGTTGGTCCTTGAGCTAGTTTTGCTTGAGGACAACTGCCCAAAAGACCTCCCATGGTGGAAGAAAAGAGAGATGACAAAGTAGGAGATCCTTTCAAGATGTTGCTCGAGGAAGCCCTCGCGCGACAAAGGAATGAGATGATGGACAACTTTGATCAGATCCTTCGAAGACTATTGATGGCAACATCTGAGGCATCTTCGATAGGAAGCCATTTGTCAAGTGTGACACTCTTCAAGGTACACGTCAATTTTGATATCCCCTTATTTGAAGACTAGATAGATATAGATTCTCTAGAAAATTGGTTGAATCTGCTAGAAGGTTATTAATCTGTCCAAATTTTTTCTGACAGTGAAAAGATCACATTCGCGCTCCTTAAAGCCCTTTCCCATGTCAGAGCTTGGTGGGAATGTTACTGGGAGAGGTACACAACAAATGAATATACACTATTTGGCAGATAACCCACTTGGGTAGCCTTTGTAGATTCCCTAAAGGAGGAGTTCTACCTTGTCGGAAACTATGATGACCAATACATGAGATGGACAACTCTGTGTTAGAAAAGAGATCAGACGGGGTTGGAGTACACCAACATCTTTCATACCTTACGCTCAAATATGGGTATCAAAGACTCCGAGTGGCACCTGGTTTTGAGGTACTGTAGTGGTCTACACATGTACATCCAAACAGAGATGGATTTTCTATCCTCATTGGGATTTTCTTATCGATATGCATTCAAAATTGAGCAAAAATTCAAGCAACAGAGTAAGTGAGAGAAGCATGGCAAAGGAAACTCTAAATCACATAATGAAGGACTGAGCAAGGAAGGCCAACCTCAAGAGAGCTAGCTCTAGATGCATGCAAAGAAGGGTAATGTGAAGTCCAAGAAAGACACCGGAAAGTGGTGTGGTTTCCACAACATCCTTTGGCATAACATTGATGAATTTCGCTCAATACAGTCATTGGTGGCCGATATCAAAGATAAAGATACAAACCCTGATTTGGACCTTGATTCAGAAAAATGATAAAAGGAGACAAATCATTGATATAGAACCCAATGCTATTGTCACAACTACAACAATCCAACCAGAAGAGGATCTTGAGGAGGGGGAGCGACTCTTCCATTCATAGATGTGGGTGAAGGGGACCCCACTACATTTTATTGTTAATAACGGAAGCCAAAAGAACATCATCTCAACAGAGGTTGTCAAGCAGTTAGATTTTCCAACAACACCACACCCGCAACCATAAAACATCAGGTGGATTCTCTAGGGTCAAGATCTTCATGTCAACCAACAATGTCGCCTATCCTATGGCATCAAGCAATGGTATGCGATGGTATGAAATGGTATAAATACCATTGTGATGCCAATGATATGCATGCCATTGTGATGCATACCATTGCAATACCATGGTATTCATACCATTGTATACAATGGTATGCATACCATTGTGATGCCAATGGTATGCATACCATCGCAAGACCATTGTATGCATACCATTGCAATACCATGGTATGCAATGGTATGCATACCAACATACCATTGTTATACCATGGTATGCATGCCAATGTTATGCATATCATTGCAATACCATGGTATAAATACCATTTCAATACGATGGTATGCAATGGTATGCTATACTTGAGAATTCCTAAGACAACTACCACTAAAACCCTACGACAACTAAAACCCTAAAAATAACCTATAAATGGTATGCATACCATTGCAATATGGTATGCATACCATTGCAATACCATGGTATGCATACTTGAGAATCCCTAATACAACCACCTCTAAAACCCTAAGACAACAAAACCCTAAAAATAACCTATAAATGGTATGCAATGGTATGCATACCAATGTTATTCCATACTTGAGAGTCCATAAGACAACTACCACTAAAAACCTAAGACAACTAAAAGTCTAAAAATAACCTATAAATGGTATGCAATGGTATCCATACCAATGGGATACCATGGTATGCATACCATTGCAATACCATGGTATGCATACGAATGGTATGCCATACTTGAGAATACCATTGTGATACCATGATATGCATACCATTTCAATACCATGCTATGCATACCATTACAATACCAATGGTATGCATACCATGGCATGGATACAAATGGTATGCAATGGTATGAAGACCAATGGTATTCATACCATGGTATGGATACCAACCGTATGCATACCAATTGTATGCAATGGCATGCATACCATGGTATTGAAATGGTATGCATACCATTACAGTACCATGGTATGCATACTTGAGAATCCCTAAGACAAGTACCACTAAAATCCTACAAATAATCTATAAATAGAGCCCCTCTCGTGGATGATTCACAATTCATTTCATGTAAAAAGTGATGGATTACTTGAGAATCAAGGTAGTGTGAGAGAGACAACTTGAAATAGTTGTAATTGTCAACAACTCAATATACACATTGTGCAGGTAATGAAACTGTATGATAGATATCAAATTTGGAAATTCATTAGTATCTTTTTCAAGTTTTACATTTTGAATATCACATAATTGATTATATATAAGATGTACTATACTAGCATGTAACTACATAAAAGTAGTTGATCGACATCAATCTATTTATCGGAGACACATAATTTACCCATTCACATGTGCTAATTTTCTTTTAGGTTGGAGGAAGGAAAATATGCAAGGCATTACTTTCTAGATAGAATTTTGGTAGCATTACTTTCTAGATAGATTTTTGGTAGCATAGCATTACTAAATAAATGTTATTAAGAATTGATGAGTTGAACAAAATTTACAAATACCCACTACACAATCTCAACAAACATTTGCATTAATGAGTCTTTTAGTAGTCTTTTTAACATTTATGAAGGGTTACACATAAATCAAATGATTTTATATATGTCATGCATAGATAGAGGAGAATATTTTATGTGCCCTAGAAACTAACATTGAGCTCAAATGTGTGTTCCCATAAGATATTCCTTAATGCGTAATGCAGGTATTTATAATCGTTAAATATAAACAAATCAAGGGATTAATACACATACAATTCATAGACTTTGGATTAATCTAGTTCATAAACATAAAATGTAGAAACAATGAGATTCATAAAAGGTGTATCATGAAATGTACACACACACACACACACACACACACACACTCAACATTGTCTAAATTGTACATTTTTTACAAAATGGAAACTCATGCCCAATATACAAGTTCCCTAACATAAAAAAACATCGATATCATAGCCTAGATACGATATGGCAGCAGTTGGTCAATATTTTACGATTACCACCCTCACCATCCTCAGGAGCATCCTAGAAATCTATCTTTCTTCTCTTGCTCAAGGATGCACCTCGAGAGATTCTAGGCCTGGCCGTGCTTCATTGCTTTAGAGACTGCACAAAGAATAAACACTGTTATAAGTTTTTTTCAACAATGAATTAATAAACATACAAATTGATACTTTGTAATATAACCTAAGAACACTCACAACATATGAAGCTATCAATCATGAGGGTGTTACCCTCCTACATGACCCCAATCTCTTTGGAATTCCACCCTGCATCAGTTACAATGATCAAGTCAAAAAATTAAACAAATATGCATAAAAACAAATTCATGAAACATCAAAAATTATTGTCAATACATTATCTCACTATGAATATCTTAAGCATCGATGGAGATTCACCAAAAGATGGAGGATTGGGTTGTACAACCTACTCTGAGACAACCTCTACTATGTCAGTCTCTGTCGTTGGGGCTGAAAGTGGTGGTGGGGGTGGGTGGTAGACAAGTGGGCTGTGATGGACCCTCACAAGTTGTACAAGTGATTCCAACACCCTAGGCATGGAGAAAATTAACCCAGAAGAAATGCCCAGGTGCCCATGGGGTGCAATACTACTACACCTCGCAAATATATCGTTGGCCTTCATACATATGAAAAAAAATGAACTATTAGTATCAAATACAAAAACTCAAAAACATAACTACAATTTTTTTGAGAATTATATGATATTTAACTTTACACATAATACCTGTGATGTTGGTGAATTGTCCATCCCAGATGGATAATCCCTGGCATTGCCTGGTGTCAAATCCTGTAAGAACAAGAGAGCGTATAAAAAATTTGAGGATGTCATATAATAAAGAAATGACTATGCTGAATCTATCAAATGTGATACATACCTGTGTGTATGGTGCACCCAATGAACATGCTACCTCTACTACTGCATCAATGGTGGGGCTAGGTAGTGATGCATACATAGGCGTAGAGGGTTTGTTGTTGGGATGCAACAACTGCAAAACAACATACAATCAAATATCTATATAAATACACAAAATACAAAATAAATATATAACGATGAAGAACAAAAAAAGGGTTAAGATACTAACCTCCTCCATGAAGTTATGTTGTCTAGTGGGCTCTATAGGCCCATATCATGTCTTCTCGTGGCTGGAGAATCTATGAGGTTCACATGGATGGTTGCTATGTCTGTGTGCCCTCTCTTCATTGTACTCTCCTCTACATTCTGATGCTCCAAACCCCCTATCAATGTCATTGGCATGCACCTTTGGTCGAGATAGTGCAAAAAAGCTATCATGTTGCACTAGGCTACGAGTCAATGAGAAGATGGCTAGCTGTACCTATTGCAAGTTCTCTACAACAGGAGGATGTTGGGTAGGTGGGTCATGCATTCTCCTAGGGGCACGAGGATATAACTTGGGGTTGCGCATGGCCTACTCTCGATCCTGTGCGAACCCTCGAACCACCCCCTAGAAGTCACTAATGTCAAATTAGTTGACATGTTTACCCATAACAAACACATCTCATAATTTCCTCAGAAAATATAAGGGCATCTCTGTGTTATTACAGGGAGGTTTATAAAAAACCATGTACCACCTATCCATCTAGTTTTGACTAATCTAGGGATGGATGCACTAGTCAATGGATAGGCATTTCCTGGTCAATGGTATTTCTTGATCATATCTAAGATCCCTAAACATAGACTATATTTGTTGTTTTGAAATGCCTAGTTCTTTGATTTGGTTTCTGTCCAAACCAATGCTATAATACTCACACATTATTTCCCTATAGTCATAAATATATGTCAATTTCCCTTGGGCACTTGCAATGGATGAGACACTGATGTCCAAAGAAGTGACCAAGGAGACTTTGATAGGTTCTCTAGTCTCCCTTAACTATTCCTCAAGGTTTCTTCATATCACCAACCCCTCATCAATTTCACTGTTTACATTTTGTGGTGGTGGTGGTGGGTTGGGGTTTTGATCTTCTTTGTTTTCTTGTGAGGCGTTTAAATTTTCTTAGGGTTCCATTGTATTGTATATGCTCATTGTATTGTATATGTTGCAATTTAACATCCATGGCATGTAAATTACTTTCCATTTTTATTTAAAATACTAAATTACAATTTTTTTTCAAATTATATTTTTGGGAGCAATATATTAAATTAGATTGACTAAATTGGATTAAATTTAAGATAAATGTAACGTACCTAGATGGTGGCGGTGGTAGTGGAAATATCCTCTCTTTCTTCCTCCTCTCTTCACACTATTTTCCCAAGGAAAAACACGAGTGCGATTTTGTGCACAATATGCACAAAATCACTCTCGGACAGTTTAAAAAAAAGAATAGTAAGAGCGTGCAGGTGTTCCTAAGAGTGTACATGCATTCTTGAGAGTGCACACATGCTCCTACTACTTAACCTACATGGAAATCCATGTGGAGGTTTGGCCATAACCGAACCTATAGTTGTAGGGATGTGTGTGTGTTCCTAGGAACATGCACACATTCTTTGGAGTGCAGGTTCTTAATCATGTCATTGCCACTTTTTTGGCCACCAAGTTTTCACACTTACCCAATTGTTTTTTTAGATTAAATTATATTTTAAAATATTTTTATTAAATTTTGATTACTTTTAATAAAATTAAATATATTATTTTTAAATCTAACAAAATAAATATTCCTTTTATTTTACATAATGACACTAAGAAGGTTGAAGATGAAAAACACTTTCTCTTAGATTGTCCAGCCTATAC
>SNQJ01S0018655.1:95653-110638 GCA_010110895.2 Picea sitchensis | reverse complement strand
TTGTTAGATTAAATGATTGTTGCGCTCCAACTTAAGGGGGTGTGTTAGACGAATAAGTTGAGCGATTTGCTCCACGATTTGCTCCACGATTTGCTCCTTTGATTAGTTTAGTTAACTGTCAATTAGTTGGTTTCTTGTTTTCATCACTGAGTGAGCTGTTAGTCGCTTTGTTATTTATGAAGCATTTCCATGCATGTAATTCCTTTATATATCAATTCAATAATGAGATCCGTGTGGTGTTTTGTGCTATTCAGTTCTGCGGTTCTTGGTAAATTCATTTTCTGTTTTCTCTGCTCTATCAATTCGTTTTTCTGTGGCTGCAGATTTGTTTTCATTATAGAATATGGAAACAAAAAATTTCGGAATCGTATCATCAAGACGAGATCAACAACTAACAATTTATAAGATCAATCAATTAAACACAAACAAAGTCAATATGATAAACTTATGCAATCCCTCTAAGTTCCTTCCTTCCCAGCAGCTAAATAATAATACTAAAGATGTGTGAGAATTTTAGAAAAATCTAGATAATTGGAACGTAATGTAATCGCTCTTGAATTACGGTGAGAAAGTTTTGAAAATATATCAGTATTTGGTTGTCACGGAATCTTATGGTAAATTCGAAAGATGGCAAAGAACCCAAATTTAATCGAGAGTCACCTATATTTGGCATAGAAGCCCTTCAAAATAATACATTTATCTTCTGAGTGCGTAAATAGCTGAAGTTTTTCAGAAAGTAGAAGGAAAATCGAAGGTTTACAATCTCCTTAAATTCTTTTCCATGTACAGAACTTTCAGTTACTACACATGCTTGAATTTGCCCAACAACCCAGTATATATAATCGATTTATCGGAGACGATCTCTAGCAGATTTTGTTCATCAATGTTTAATGTGCCCACTAACCTTCATAAGGTTTTGTCCATTCTTTAGGGCTATAGCGCTTTCAAATAATTAGAATAAACATCAAAATACTGTTAATTCTGTCTCCAAGTACTACCGCACAAAAGCAGAGCCAATGCAGCTGATTTCATAAGTACGCTCCAAGGGATGCCGCGCTTCCCCTTTCTCACCAATCCTTTGACAAATGGCCACAGATTTATCACCACCCAAACACTGCAAAAGTACTCTGCAAATAGCTTGTCTCTAAATATATCGTCTCTGCCTGCCACAAAAACTACAGATCCAGAAACAATGGCTGCCAAGTTTATAAATAACACTGTGGTTGGTGGAATGAATAATGAAGAGGAATCAAATGTGAAGTCAACCTCACCACAATCATCCTCGTCACCAGATCCCTTGGGGCTCACCACGAAAACTGTTTCTGAGACCCCTAGTAACTTCATCAAAACGTCGAATGTGGCAAGTAAAAATGGAGATAAGCACTGGATCAGCCACCTCCTTTGGTTATTCCACCATTCTCTAATAGAACCACCAATGCGAAGAAATTCCCACAGCTTAAAACCATAGATTGAAACGAACAGTGTAACTGCAATTGCGAAGGAAGGCTTCGAAATCTGCAAAATAAAGAATTCATGAACCTCAGGATCACGGAAATTGACAAAACATGAACTCAAATATTTCATGGAAGCTTAGTTAGTTGAATTCACTGGTCTCACCCCGGGCAAGAAAGATTTGCCACTTAACAGACAGAAAGCTGGCAATATCGCATAGAAGAACGTTGCCACCGACAAGATTCCCCATAGAGTAAAATAAGCATACATCATCCTCTGGCGTACCATGATGTTTCTGTGGATACCCAGGAAGGGGCATAACTTGCTTAAGAATATTTCAAGCAGCCCGGTAACCGATCTCTTCATCTGCACAAGACAGTCTGGACCATTTGCTGGTGCAGTTCCCGTGAAGGCTGGCTGCTCAGGTACGCAGAATACAGAATGCCAACCCAGACAATGGACTTTGAATCCAGTCATAACATCCTCAACTGTGGATCCATACATCCATCCCACCTGCAAGGGACAGTGCAGAAATCAGTTACAATACACACAATACCTTCAGATGTGTACATCAAATTTGTCTTTCTACTGTTGTTTTATATACAACGACATAGACAACACAATACCTTCCACATGGAAGGAGGAAAAGGCTAAACAAATAATCATATTCACCACACAACCAATTCACCATTATGTTAGTAGAGGTCACACAATCAATTTATCATTATGTTAGTTGGAGACACAACTTCCTAGTCCCATGAGATATGCATATCTACTATTATTTTATAAACATGGACAAAGACAAAACATATACATACTGTACCTTCCACATGGACGGAGAAGGCCAAACAAGTAAGCATACTCACCACACAACCAATTCACCATTATATAGAAGGAGAAGATCAAAACGAAGAAGGCAAACAAGTAAGCATACTCACCACACAACCAATTCACCATTATATAGAAGGAGAAGATCAAACAAGTAAGCATACTAACCACACAACCAATTCACCATTATATTACACAACCAATTCACCATTATATTAGTAGGAAATACCACTCCCTAGTCCCATCGAATATATATATCTACTATTGTGTTATAAACAGGGACATAGACAGTACACACAATACCTTCCACATGAAAGAAGAAGGCTAAACAAGTAAGTATACAAACCACACAACCAATTCACCAGTAGGAGACACCACTCTCTTGTGATTGTCATGTAAATTCTACAGCCAAAGATGAGGCTGGTGCTGAGCCTGGGTTGATCATAAAACTCTTATTTGCATTGAATCTGGATGATACATTAATTTTATGGAACAAAAGGTGTAGAGTTATTGCAGTGAGAGCTGTTTTACAGCTTAGGGTGGCCACATTTCTGTGTGAGTTTTGCATCTTTGAATTGTCACCAGTTAAATCAAGCAAGGTAGAAGGCCTACCTCTTTGCCCCAGGCAGTGTTGGTTTCATAGCGGCAGCTAGCAACGTTCAAGGCCTCATCTATAGCCGATGAAGGAGAAGAAAGGACGCCGAATTGGGTGTCTCTCATAGTTGTCTGAGCAGATGCTGCAAGGGCAGAAGATGATCCAAATATACTTGAAAGAGCCCCCAAAGACCAGGAAGATGCTTTTAAAGAGTGATACACTGTCCAAAAACCATAATGAACATATATTATTACCTAGCAACATCGTATCATCATCAATACCAGGGACTAAGCTTTCATTCCAATTTCAAAACTGATTGGAGCATAAAGAGGTCCGGTAAAGACCTCGTTCTTATGATATTAATACACAATATGGCTAGCCTAGATAGTAGTGAAACTGAAGACTCACTGATGCAATCAGACATAGGAAAACCAGTATAAGAAACCTTACCTTTGGCATGGTTATGAAATTCTCTTACATCTTTGTTGTTATATTGGTCTGCATCTGGTGGTGCTCCATATAACACTTTTTTTCGGTGGAAGCAACCTGTTCCACAATAGACAGGTTCTTGGAGTCCATTCATTCCTCTGGCTAATGTCTGTATAAAGAATACCCATCCTTAATATGTTATCAATTAACAAATGAGAGAGACATTATAACACAATATTATTAGATTACTTGATTTTTTATACAATACATTTGTGGTTCATTATATAGAGCTCATTGATAGTTATCAGATCTAACTTATTCCAATTATTCTTAATACATCATATTAGATAAGTATATTAGATAAGTAAGAATTATATATTCCAACACTCTCCCTTAATTCTCCCTTAATGAGTACTTATCTAAATATCTTTGTGGTCATATCTTCCTCATTCTCATAACTTAAAAAATGAAATGAGTACTTGTCACACATCCTTCCATCTCGCCCTCTGGGCTTCCTTGTCCAAAATAAATTGTGAAGTGCCACCAACAGTATTATGCTTCTTGTCGTTCTTTAGAAAACTTGCCAAGATAAATCCCACATTTCAACATTTGACTGGTCATGCAAAGTGACTGATTTTACTCCCGCCAGTATAAAATTCTTTGCAACTTCAACGCCAAGACCTTGAAGACTAGAGATAAGAACATTTGCACCAAATAGGCGCCGCATAGGTATAAGACGGCATGAATGTTGCTGTAATCATTTTTCCAGCAAACCATATGCCATGAAGAGTACGCTTGGCACCAATTGCAGATGTTGCACTATCAAAATCCAGGTATACATGCCCGACACTATGCTTGTCCACAAAAATATGCCGCACTGCACCGAATTTGGATCATTCATCTTGCACGTCCTCTTTAATATCCAAATCAAAATCAGAAGATCAAGAGCCAATAAATCAGCCACTTTGCATGACCAGTCAAATGTTTATCAATCTTGGCAGCCTTAACAACAGGGTTGGCCTTAGCAGTGGCCTCACGACCGGCGGGGCAGAATATCTCGTTCAGCTCCACTGTTTTCATAAATAACCTGTATATAGATATCACTTTCATTAAAATGAGGACAAAAGGAATAACAACAAATTACTATTCATAAATAACTTTTATATAACTATTATTTTCTTGAAAATGAGGATAAAAAGAGTAATAACAAATTATTGTTCATAAATAAACTGTATATAAATATTACTTGGACAAAAGGAGGAACAACAAATTATTGTTCATAAATAAGTTGTATATAAATATTACTTTCATGAAAATGAGGACAAAAGAAAGAACAACAGATTATTGTTCATAAATAACTTGTATATATTACTTTCATGAAAATGAAGACAAATGGAGGAACAACAATTTGTTTATAAATAATCTATATATTACTTTCATGAAAATGAAGACAAAAAGGAGGAAAAACAAATTATTGTTCATAAATAATCTGTATGTAAATATTACTTTCATGAAAATGAAGATAAAATGAGGAACAACAATTTATTTATCAAAAAACTTGACAATAGAGATATAGAAAAATATTAATCAAGAAAAATGTTTAGATATATAGAAAAATATTAACAAAGAAAAATGTTTATATTTATTTTATAGACAAGTGGAGGAAATTGAAAATAAGATACATGTGATGTTAGATTTATTATTCAGTTTTAAATTTAGGAAACTTTATAAATTAAGATAAAATAAAATTCAAATTATTCAGGAATAAGATAAAATAAAATTCAAATTATTCAGGAAACTTTATAAATTAAGATAATAAAGTTATTGAATTTAGTAAACTTTATAAATTAAAACATTTCTAAGATGAATAAATAAAAAATATTCCATTTTAGATATAACAGCTCCGTGGTGTAAATTTCATGACCTTGATTACAGTCGAGTGGTTGCGAATGTCTGAACTTCTATGGGCAAAACCATCAACACCATCCTGACATATGGAGTCTAATGGGACATCCTGTGTCTGAGATGCTTTCTGAATCCTTCTCTTCAAACCCTCATATTCATCCTAAAACATTCAAAATTAATGTTAAAAAATCGATAAAAAAAAATTAACGATGTATCTCTCCCATGAACATCTCATAATACCTTCATCTCCTGCCATTCTCGGAGAAAATTCGGATCAGATTTCTTGCTATGTTGGGCACTTTGTTTGGAAAAATAGATAAATGGCGCCCTTGTCTCTATATCGAACTTCCTGCAGAACGGTACCCATCTTTTGGCAAATCTTAGTGTTTCTACCAGAGAGTAGAACGTGATGGTAGAAGCACCGTCGTCTGAGATATAGCATGCAAATTTTTGAACTGGATAATCGATTGCAAGTACTGAAAGAACGGTGTTCGCAGTTATTATAGCAGGCTCCTTGAAAGGATCTGCTGTAGTGATAATTATGTCTACCGGAGGAAGCTTTGAGCAAGATTCTCCACTATATCTGAAACATAAAAGAAAAAAACGCATGTAAACAATCCATATCACATGGTATAATAAAAGAAAAACTGAAACTCTTTGCTACAAGCATATAAAATGCATGGTGCTTATGCTATTCACCTTTGTGCAAATCTCTCTGGGTATGTTTTATAGTCAACAAATAGTCATCTCATGTTCCATTCAAGAATCCACTGGAAAGCAAACCAAATCTCGCAGGCGAAGGCTAGAATCCAAATCCTATAAGATTCATCAAGGGGATTCAATAGACGATAGCCCAAGAAGGATAGAGTAAGCACAAAGTGAAGGAAAGCATAAGCTCGATATAGTTTTGGCTTCTCTACAACTTTTTCATACAGAGGAGGAGAATTAATAGCAATCATTTGTTTCTCCATTCTCAGAGTTAGACTTCTATCTACAGTCAGCATAGAAATTGAGAGAGCAGATTTAATTATCACATTTGTCCTCGATTGATTTATATAGGAATTCTCATTGAATTGTAGCCTTATATCCACTTTTTCCACGAGAAAAATACTCAGCCTTATATCCACTTGCACCACAAGAATACTTCTAGAAAATAGTGGATCCTGCAGCATATTGTCGGTTTCTGTACTCTGTCTAAATCTCAAATAAATGACAACCTTAAATGGGTGGCAGACAGCCGAGAGGACACGGAAGTGAATTATTTGTGAAGAACGTCGAGAAAGCCATGGCTGTTACCAGGACTACCTGACTAGATTGCGTGGAGGATTGGATTGTACATGTCGTTTTGGTTTTATATACGTATTCTTAACTATATTTGGAAATAAGATAGTTTTATATATATTTTTATTTTTGGGAATCTGTAATTTGTCCGTATGTTTATGTTTTTAACTTTATGGGTCAAAGTATGATTTAAGATTTGAACTCATGTTTGTTAGGTAATGGTATATTTGGTAGGTAAGAGATAGTTCAACATCTACCTTTCAATCATTTAGTTAAACCACTTCAACATATTTAAGATATATTGAGCAACAAGTTATATAAAGGGAAAGGAAGTGCAGGTCCAATCCTATTTACCTTTGTCAATCTCATATATAATCCTAAGACCATCTCAACTTCTCATATATAATACTTAAATATACTTATTATTAGATATTTAGGATATCTTAAACAACACGTTATATAAAGGGAAAGGAAGTGCAGGTCCAATCCTATTTACCTTTGTCAATCGAGATGACAGTTTGTCCTCTTATCATGAGGTATCAATACCTCAACCAAGGTGTTGAAGAAACATCTTCATATTATTTAAAAAAATATTAAAAAAATTGTTTTAATTTTTTTCCTATTTAATGAAATTTGTAAATTATTATTTTGTTTTTAATTTTATTAAAATTTGTAAATTATTATTTTGTGAGAAACTCTTCAATAAAATATTTTTCTTTTGCATTAATATATTGTTGCAAGTGGCCATATTGGTTGGGATCATGGATTGTTTCCCTCCAATATTTTGACCATGTAAAACATTGTTTTATTGATCTTTGATATATTTGTGTGAGTGGTTTCTTAAGGTGTTCAACTTGTGTGGAAATACTCCTTCTTATTGAACATGGTATACATAAAGTGAGCATTGGATTACATAACTACACATGCATATTAATGCATACTAAATAAACACACTTTAAATAGAAAGACACATCAAACCAAGTTGATATTAACTAAATCTCGAGTGTCTAAATATCCTAACATTCCCCCTTAAGAACAATTTTGGATAGGATTGAAGGATTTACAAAGGTGAAATTCTAGGAGTATGAAGGAGGCATTAGAACTTATTCCACCAATCGTGTCTATATCCTTTAGTAGTGCAAAGTATCTTTGGGAAAATTTACTGAGTGCAATAAGACATATAAGAGAAAAAACTAAAAGAACAGTAAATGGAGCCAAATGAACCTCACTCATTAATTATAAATGATCTCATGACTTGTGCACACTATTATAGAAGCATGATCAATTCCCTACAACAATTAATCTCTCATGACCACAACTACTATGGAAAAATTGAAGACTTCTTTTATGTCATAGATTTCCAAAACAAAGTGAGCATGACCATGGGTTAATATGGATAAAATATTCACCAATATATGGTAAAGACACAAATACCGACATTGAAAAATTTAAAAAGGTACTTGTCCATTGATTAATCACTCCTTGTAGACAAACTTAAAACATAACAACATTGTCATCATATAAAAAGTTGTAGGAAAAAAAAAAAGGAATTTGAAAGATTCAACTTTCCATTTCTACCAATGAAAACATCCAAAATACTTGAACCTTTTCAATTTGACAACAATAGAAAAAAAAAAAATGTGAAATGGTTATTTGACATAGTAAAGGATGCTATGTATAATGAAAGTGATACATCTAATAGATTCCTAAATGACCTACCCTTAACAAAATATGAGTACATACATGTTATTCAATGTACCCTGAATTGAACCATGATATTACTTGAAACAAATCCATATAACACTTGGAAAAAAAAATTCACATGACACATTCCGAAAAAAATGCCTCTCAATTTTACTAAACTCATATGGAACTACAATGTATTATAGTTCCTACATGTCAAAATATAATAAATCACTTACGTCGACATTTAGGAACATATGATAAGATCATGAGAAAAAAAATATGATATCATGAATACCTTCAGTACTATCATAAATGATTTATTAAACATGAAAAAAAATTATGCAAAACAAGTTGTGGATATTGTGATATCACTTCAACTAAATGCTAGTTCACGAATGTGTATTTTCATTAATACCTCTCCTACATATAAATGTGCATTTGTTCTATAAAAGAAGGCTTGCAATGTGAACTAGATGAATCTAAAGACATATTGTTCCCATTAATCATTGAATACAAAATTTCACCTCCTACAATTATTGATGATATATGCCTAGAAAAAATTACATCTAACTATACAAAAAAGGGATACAAAGACTAGAAAAATGGTAAGCCATTTATAATTAGATACATAAAGTATAGAATACATAGTAACATTGAACATTATTGCAAAGAACAATTGGTATTATATTATCCATATCGAGTAAAAAGAATATGATCAAGCAATAATACTCAACTTGGAAAACTACCTATGTCACATTAAAGCAAATTGTAATTGAAAATGAACAAAAGTTTATATTTTCTATCACAACCACATGGGGTGACATTGAAGATGCAATGAATGCAACATAAATAAAAGGAAATAAATTATTCAACATAAGTGGTTTTGAAAGAGTTGGAGTAGAAAGTACAAAAACTACTGAAGACATAAATGGACAATATTAAAATACGACTTTGAAACTGATATACAATATTTTCAATGCTCGAAGAGTATCAAGATACCATCCATGAGGCCATATGAAGTTATCAAACAACTTCATATAATATAGAGCACAAAGTACTACAACATCATTTGATAATTAATCAAAGGAAAAACAACACTAATAAACAAAAACATTGAAAAGAAAAAACTATTGGCCAAATGAACTACTCTGTTTATTCTTGACTTGTTGGGATGCCCCATTACACCCGTAGGGAGGATCATATGATATGACCCCTAGGTAGACATATATGGGGCTAAACATATGTTATATGACCACAAGGGGGGTATATATGGGGTTAAATGTATATGTAATAGTGGTTGGTCTAATAAAGGTGTCACATGTGCAATGCGTGAATAAGAATATATAGAGATAATGTAGTCATTATGGAAAAAATATGTGATTTGGATATATGAATGTACTTGGGTATTTGAAGGCAGTTCTCCTATTCTTTTAGGAATTATTGGGTAACTCGTCTCTTTTATCTATCTTGGAAATGCATTCCACACTCACATTTGTTGCACATGATGTGTACTCTATTTTATTGTGATATCTTAATTATTTGTTGCATAACATGAAAAGAGGTGAAGGAACATGGAAAAAAAAATTAACTAAAGAAATTTCCCAATCCTTAGTACCTATGCACAATAATATAACACAATATGTCCCATTGCAACTAAAAGTACTAATCACTGCATATATAGGAAAAACAACATCTAATGCTAGTGGTGTTATATTGCAGTTTACATTTTATATGCCCTTTAGCAAGACAAAGTGTATTTCACTAAATAATGAAAAGATAGATACATTGTCAAAGCACTACTAGCAACTTCATGTGGCTCTTATTAATGAAGTTGCTCGTTGGCACAACAAATCTCTATCAAATTGATAAACAATTGTGTCAAATCATATGCATGTCGACATTGTACTTTGGCAATGTTGACATGATATTTTTAGGGGAATTATACCAAGAAAAAACTATAAGAGACTTTATTATATTTGAGAAACCAAGAGTTCAAAAAAACCATAATTTCATATAAACTATGGAAGAATAAAATTAAATGCTATCAACTGCATACAACAATTCATAAAAAAATACACATGATTTGTGAATGTACGAAGCATAATGAGAATAAATAAGCAATTCAATAGAGATATCATATATGTAAATGACCATTTCCATAGAACAACACCTTTGGACCCACTATTCCCATACATATTCTATTAAAATAAAGATGTCTAAAACCATAGTGAACGAATACTTACGCTGTTTTTTATCCCATTCTATCTCATAGTAAAGAATAAGGTCACTGCAGGCTTTTAAGCCTTTCTGTACTTTATAGAAAGAACAGGATCATGGCAATTTTGTTACAAATAGAGTTACGATAACATTCGTTGCACCAGCTTTGTAATGGTGATCAACTTTGTGGTGTTTCTCTGTGGCAACATACACAACTTGAGATCTCGTTCACTTATATTCACAAAATACAAAAGTACACAAAATAAATTCTTTTTCACTTTAGATTCTGAGCAAGGAAATGGAAAAATATTCACGTGAGTGCTTTGTTCATTATTGTTAACCACATGAAAATGTTGGTTTTTTTAGTTTTAAGTCCGTAATATACATCTCTCATAATTTTATGCATAGTTGTTTCTCTAGAAGTGCACCAACAGGACCACAAGGTAGTAAATTTTTGTTTTTTCGGTTTTAAGTCAATTTTTTATTTTTTTTTAAAAGTCTGTGAGATCCATATATGGACAGTCTTTTTTTTCTTAGAGAGAAGTACATTTATTGGAAATGGATTATGGAAATGGATTATGGTTAAGATTTCATATGGTTAGAATATTTTTGATGATAACATTATTTGAAAAGCTGTGATTTCAAATTTTAACTTCTTTACATGATAAAAGATGTCAGTTTGTTATTAAAATGAGTAATTAAAGTGATTAACATAAAAATGCGGATTTTGAGATATTTTACTACCTTTAAATTTTTTACTTTGCTTTGGTTTTTAAATTTTTTTCTATTTAGTTAGATTTTTTTACTTTGCTTTGGTTTTTAAATTTTTTTCTATTTAGTTTTTTTTATTGTATTTAGTTTTTTACTGTATTTAGATTTTTTTACTTATATACTTTCCACTTACCTTACCAGTTCTCAATTGAGTTAATCTGTGAATGGGGAACCGTGGATGAGTGGGGCGCCTTCCACTCCACCTTCTTTACAATTTACCAGCTCCTGTCGTACCATGTGTGACCTGGGCACCTTATTTACCAGCAATGAGTGACGATTTAGATTTAAAAATAATAATGGTGCATTTTTAATTGTTAGTTGTGCATTTAACTAGTGGTTAGATTATTTACCAGATTGTAGCTCGCGGAACCATGGGTGAGTGGGGCGCCTTACTTACCAGTTGTGGATGCCGATTTAGATTTTAAAAAGCATTAGACTTAAAAAAAAACGTTTTTAATCGTTGGTTGTAGTTGGTGAGTTAGATTTATTTATATTTAAAGAACGGTGTGTTTTTAATTGCTGGTTGTGCATGCCCTTTTTACATGCTCGTTGTGCAGCACTTTTACTTGCATGCTCCACCTGCTGTGGAGCGTCGTTTGGAGGTGGAGCTTTGTAGGTTTTTAACTGTGGAGCCTCATTTGGAGGGCGAGCCCCGCAGGTTTTTAATTGTGAAGGTTGCATATTTCTTTTACTTTGAATTTTTTTTTATATTAAATCAACATATTATTTAACAATCTTATTAAAAAAATAATAAAGATGACTATATATTAATTAACCAAACGTTAAAATATATACCTAACAACTTTTAAAACGACATATCTTCATACAAATAATGAACAAACAACTATATAATACATTAAATTCCTTTTATATCAAATTTTGTAATATATTTATTTCTTTAACTTTTAACTTTCTTTGAATACTTGATTTGTTGATTTCTTTCTTTTAATAAATCAATTAATTGATACTTAAAGTAATATTTTTTGGTTGAATTCAAACTTTTCTTTGCTTCCATGTGAAGCAAACAAATAATATATTTTATTTGTTTTCTGAAATGATCAGAGTTTAAGTTGAGTTTCAAATCATTAATTTTTTTTAAAATAGTTAATTAAATAAAAATTTTAAGAATTTTTTTTTCTATATTTAAATTTAATACTATAAATATCAATATTCATTAGTTCAATTAATATATTTGAATTTAATATTACAAATATCAATATTCATTAGTTCAATTAAGTAAACATTATGTAAAAAATAGTTTACACTAATTTTAAAAATGGATTTTTTCATTTTCCTTCTATAAATATAAGTATTGTTTATCATAAATTTTTAATAATTTATACAATTTACATTAATTTTTAAAATGAATCTTTTCATTTTCTATATATATATATATATATACCAATTATCTTTATATATACATTAATTAATAAACTCCTAAAAAATTTAAAATAAATCTAAATACTATTTATTTGAAATTTTTATAACTTTTACAATTTACATTAATTTTTATTTTTTAAGATGAATCTCTTCATTTTGTATCTATATATTTGAATACTAATTATCTTTATATATACATTAATTAAACAATTCCTAAAAAAGTTAAAGTAAAGAAATTAAAATATATATATAACAACTTTAAGAACATTGTATCTCCATACAAATAATGAACAAACAAGTGTATAATGCATTAAATTCCTTTTATATCAAATTTCTTAATATATATTTCTTTAACTTTTAACTTTCTTCCAATACTTGATTTTGTTGATTTGTTCACTTAATAAAGCAATTACTTGATATTTAAAGTAATTATTTTTTGTTAATTGGATTCAAACTTTTTCTTGCTTTCATAGGAAGCAAACAAATAATCTCTTTTATTTGTTTTTGAGAAATGATCAATTTAAATTGAGTTTCAAATCATTAATCATTAATGTTTCAAGTTAACCAAACATTATAAAAAGTAGTTAATTAGATAAAGTTTTTAAGAATATATTTGAATGTCAATATTATCAGAGTCAATATCTATTAGTTCAATTAAGTAAATTTAATGCACAACAATAGTTTACACTAGTTTTGAAGATGGATCTTTTCATTTTCCTTCTATAAATCTAAGTATCAATATATTAAATTTTCAATAACTTATACAATTTACATTAATTTTGATATTTATTAATTTAATTAAATAAATTTTATGCACAACAATAGTTTACACTAGTTTTGAAGATATATCTTTCCATTTTTTATTTAAAATTTTTAATAACTTATACTATTTACACTAATTTTGAAGATATATTTTTTCATTTTTCATTTCTATATAAATATTAATTATCTCTAATCTTTAATAAATTAAAGACTATAAAAAAGACCTATATTAATAATTATATATTAGCAATTAGAATAGAATATTCTTTGTTTTCTATCTCTATAAATTAATAGATTTTATACTAAATATTATATTGAGAATCATAATAGTGTAAACTAAAGTTTACACACTTAAATATTTCTCATTATCCATTGTTTAATTTAACTTACTACCATATCTTCCACCACATCTATTTCTTTGAGGATGTGCCATTTTACATAATGGCATTCATCTTCCACCACATCTATTTCTTTGAGGATGTGCCATTTTGCATAATGGCATTTCGTTTTAACTATTGTGAGTATGGTTTTTTACTCCATCGGGTTCTTGAGTGCGGACCCGTTTCTTTACTATATAGGGTTCTTTACTACCCCTCTCCATCTCTCCAATGGGGTTATTTACTACTCCATTGGATCTCTCCATTTTTTATCGGTCTTGAGTGCCGACCCGTTGCTTTACTATATAATGGATCTTTCCATTATTTACTACTCCGTCGGTCTTGAGTGCCGACCCGTTGCTTTACTATATAGGGTTCTTTACTACCCCTCTCCATCTCTCCAATGGGGTTATTTACTACTCCATTGGGTTTTTTTATCGGTTATCTGCGTCCCCTTTGGGAAAGCAGCTCCAACGAGAATAGGATAGTATGGGCGTGGTAGGGAACTCGAACCTTACGAGATTTTACAGCCCATTTCGTGGTAGGGAACTCGAACCTTATTATCTTGGTCTTCATCTTGATTAAAAAAATTTGAAGATTTTAAATTTTACTTTTTCTATTTAAATTTAGTTTTTTTTATTCTATTTAGTTTTAAATTTTACTTTTTCTATTTAAATTTTACTGTATTATTTTTTAGTTTTTTACTATATCATTTTTATTTTATTATTTTTTAAATTAATTAGGTAAAGCATATCTAATTTAATATAAATTTAGATATATGTTAATTCAATTTTTTTAAGTATATAGGGATGAGATGTTTGTAGGAGTAAATCTATGAAGTGAGAAAAAATGTGATTTATTTTTAAATCAATCAAAAAATTAAGATTTACATAATATTCAATAAATTCCAAAAAAACATCATAAATGATTGAGATATTTTTCCCAATAAGATCCATATGCAAATGAAATCCTAACCCTTACCTTAATTTCAAATCCTTTTCTTAATATGAAATTTGACTTTAATCTTACATATTTATTATAAAAATGAAAGAATCAAGACCTAATTATAATTGGTGAGCAATCTAGTAAACCTGTCATATTCAATAATAGGAGTAGTAGCCCAACCTTCAATCTTTGGTAATAGTGTATTTTTTTAGAGATTGGTTCAATCACTTATTACTTATTGGTTAATATTATGATTTAATATCATGGTAATATTATGTTTTAGTAGTGGGCCTAATGGTTAAGATGAAGTGCTTCCTCTTTGGAAGTTATGGGTTCAAATTCAGAAAAAATATTAAT
>SNQJ01S0018655.1:58775-92742 GCA_010110895.2 Picea sitchensis | reverse complement strand
GGGAAGCTAAGGAAACTCAAAGAATCTCTTAAATCCTAGTCTAATTCCCTCTAAACCCCTCTACTTCAGAGGATAGAGGCACAACAAGCCCTGGAACAACATCAAATCCAGGAAGAGCGCCTCCTGGTTGACCCCAACTCTATGGAAAAAGAACATCAGTTACGCAAAAATATCCATTGGGCCTGTCGACAGAAGGAGGACTATTGGAGGCAGAAATCAAGAAGTTTGTGGCCTCAATCGAGGGATAAAAACACAAACCTTTTCCAGAAACAGGCAGAAGGCAGAAAGAAATTCAACTCTATCAAAGAAATCTGTCTCCAAGAGCATTCCCTTACCAATTTTGAGGACATTAAACATGCTGCCCATATTTACTTCATAAACATTTACTCAGAAGATCCCCCTCATCCAGAATCCATCTCCTGTGATGTCCTAAACCTAACCCCTAAAAGGGTCTCCTTAGAAGACAATCTATCCCTCTCAACGTCGATCTCTAAAAAAGAAATAAAAAAAGACATAACAAATATGGAGCCTCATAAAGCCCTAGGTCTAGATGGCTTTACTGCTTGTTTCATCAAAGCTTGCTGGAAAATTATCAAATATGATCTTCATAGAATGATCCAAAAGTCACAATATTGTAGCAAAATAGGAGGAAGCACCAACTTTGCCTTTCTATCCCTCATCCCGAAGGAAAAAGGAGCCACCTCCTTTGACCAATTTAGACCAATCTACCTCTGCAATATTGGCTATAAAATCATAACTAAAATCATGGCTAACAGGCTCAAAATTATCCTACCTGCACTTATACCAGAAAACCAAGGCGACTTCATCAAAGGAAGAAACATCAATGAAAATATTGTCCTCGTCCAGGAGGCCATCCATTCCAGTAAATCCCAGAAAGAAAAAGGTATGATAATCAAATTGGATCTTGCAAGCACCTTCGACATGGTAAGACACAAATTTCTCTATCAAGTAATGCCGCAGCTTCGGTTTGATCAATCCTTTATCAATTGGACATAAGCGTGCATTGGAAGACCTTGGATAGAACCTCTCATCAATGGTCGAGAAGTTGGATTATTTCAAGACACTCGAGGACTACGACAACGTTCCCCACTCTCCTCGCTCCTCTATGACATTCAGGCATCAACACTGAGATTACAACTGGACCATAGTCAACATATTCAAGAGTTAATGGGGCTCAGTATATCTAGACGGGTTAGAGACCTCAATCATGCGTACTTTGCTGATGACACCATCCTTCTTGGAAGCACAAGCCCCCAGTCGACCACCAAATTCAAATTCAAGCTTGAGAAGTACCAAGCCATATCGGGCAGCAAAATCAACTATAGGAAGAGTGGAATCTATGGATGAAACTGCACACCAAGGGAAATGACTAACATCACTCGAATTCTAGGAATAACGGGAAAAAATTAATGGGACCCTTTCAAGTACTGAAGAGTTCCCATCTTCAGAGCCACTGCCAAATCCTCCTGATGGGTACCCTTAGTCGATAAATTCAAATCTAGAATAAGTTCTCGGGGCTCAAGATGGTTAAATCCAACAAGAAATCTCATCCTCATAAAATCCGTCCTCTCAAGCATTCCAATCTATCAATGCTCTATCCTACCGGCTCCAAAAGGCATTATCTCCAAAATTGAAGCCTTGTTGTGTTGTTTTCTATGGAAAGGAGGGAAAAAAAATGACAACAAGCTCCCACTGGTCAGCTGGGGAAAAATTTATCATCCCATTCATGAAGGCATTCTTCAACTCCGAGATATGCACACCCAAAAGTTTTCCCTAGGAGTAAAACTGCTATGGAACGTAGTTTCTGGGAGGAGCTCCTAGTGAAAAACAACTATTTGGAAGAAATACTTCTCTAGCTCGAGGCTTCATTGTCTTGACTCACTGCCTGAAAATTCTCATGGCTCACCAATCTTCTCTTTCTTCTTGAAAGCACATGCCTTCTTCGCTCTTGCTCTCCCCTAGATCCCAGACAATGGGAAGAAAATATGAATCTGGGAAGACTCTATAATGGGGGACTTCTCGATCGATACTATTATAGGCATGGCTCTTCTTAATGCTTGTTTAAAGGCTCAACACATCGCCACCCTTTGGGATATCTCACACTAGAAAAGCGATGGCTCCAAAGACTGGGCAAGTTGGAACTTCCCGGATTTCCCTACTCAGCTTCATGGGGAAAAAGAGTTTTTGATCACTTCACTTCAAGGAAAATCCCCAATATCCAAAAGACTCAGGGACTAGCGAGGCCGGGGTACATAATCAGGGAGCTATACCACAGCAACTAGCTACAAAACCCTCACAGTTGCTCCCTAGGCCCCAGAAGATCCGACATTATGGAAAGAAATATGGTGAGTTAAAAGCCTACCCAAATTGGATTTCTTTATTTGGACCCTAGCTCATAATAGTATTCTGATAGGTGACAATCTTTGAAAGAAAGGCTGGGAAGGTCCTTCAATATGCCCTCTCTTCCACTCCCACGAAGAAACCGTCGCCCACCTGCTCCGTAACTATCCCTTTGCAAAAGAAGTTTGGTAGATGCCTTCCCAAAGTGGGCCCCAACCTATCATTCTCCATCAGATATCCCCACTCTTCTAAAAAACTGGATCTCCTCTTTCCCCTTCCCCCTCAAGTCTAAGGCTCATCTTAAATGTTGTTGTATGACCCTTCCCAAATTTATCCTTTGGAAAATTTGGCTTGAAAGAAATGCCCAAATCTTCAGAAATCAATATTCCACTCCCATCCATGTTTCTACCAAATACAAGGCCTTGTTGGGTGACTACCTCTCCTTTCTCTAGTCAAACACTAATTATCAAACCATGTCCCCCTCTAAAGAAGCTTGGATTCATAATCTCGCTCTAGATCTTAAGCCCCCTCTACTCCCTCCCACGCTCCATGAACCCTGGGAAATGCGCAAGAAGCAAGAGGATTTTGAAGACTGGAGACACACTCAACACAACCACATCCTCTTCTTTGACAAAGCTTCAAAAGGAAATCCAGGGGTGGCAGGAGGGGGAGGGGTTATCTATAACCCCAGTGAATTCCAAGAACTAGTCTACTCATGGGATTTAGGAGAAGAAGCCAACAACAATGCAGAAGATATAAGTCTATGGCAAGGACTTGGCCAAGCCCGGAAGATAGCTATCAATGAAATCATGGTGATAGGAGAATCCTGGATTCTAATCCATGCTTTGGTCACCAACTCGCTGCCAAATCAAATGAAACTTCGTCAAATCTTCCAGAAAATCCTGAGACTCTCTAATTATTTCCGAAAGATCATTTTTTTTCACATTCTTTGACAACTAAATGGTGAAGCAGACGAGGTGGAAAAAGTAGCCACCCCCTTGAGCAAGGGTCAGATTTTCCTCAATGGGACCATGTCCTTCGCTTCCCTCCCGTAATGGCACATGGTAGGTGACCTGGTGGAAATCGCATGGCAAGTGGCATTCAGATTCTGCAGGTGCCCTGGATCGTGGCAGTCGCTCCCTGTTACACCGCACTGTCCTCTCCCTCGAGTGAGGGTATTTCACCCTTAATCTCATGTCCTCATCCTCTTCTTTCACTCTCATCTCAGCCTCCAGCTCGCTCAATGGCTTCCAGTTCCAATTCCGCCTCTCCCCCTAAAACCCCACCTTCTCTAGAACTTGAAATTCACAAGTTGAAGCGAACTCTTAGTGCGCAAAGAGGCTTTCTAATCCATCTGGACAGGGAAGGTAGTTGGAGATTCGAGATGGTCGAGGAAGACTTAATCCATCTCAGGGAGGAAGCAGTTGAAGTCCTCATGTGCACAACGCAGTAGACCAATAGCAAAATTGTTGAATTGGAGGCAAGACTTGAAAAGATGGAGCTTCAATCCAGCAGATTGACTCACCAGACTGACGCAACGACAAAGGACTCTCTGAGCACAGGTTCCTCCAACTTGGATCAAAAGGTTTAATTATGCTTCTCTTCACCTTTGAAACTAGCCCTTTTTCAGCTCTATGGAAAATTCACTATACGTAGGATTTAATCCTATTTTTGATCTTCAGGTAGACACATTGTAAGCAGGCTCTCAACCTGTTAGTATCCAATTTTTGGATTTTAGGGCAGCATAAGAATTTTGGGGCTTTATATCAGGGAAGCCACACTTGTAATCTTGAAATTCATGCACAAAATGCATGTCTGAATTTTGTAATTTTTCTCACAAATATATATAATCCACTTGTAGAAAACAAATATTAAGTGAATAGTTTTACAAGGTTTAATATGAATATATTAAATGATGGATAAAAAATTGAAATGAAAATGAAGAGGAAGATAACAAGGATTAGTTATATTGTCTACAATTGATCTAGGATCCTACACACTATACAAAAGGTTATCTTGTAATCTAGTCGAGTATTGCTCATGGTCTACCACTGAATTTGAGAGATTCCAAAGTAGCAATGTGTCTACATGATTGATCAAGTCAAGATATCAGAAATTGTAACTGAATTTTTAATGGAAATCAAGTATATACATAAGAAAATACCATTACCGTGAAAAGTTGTAAATTCCAACCCCACGTGAAGCCAAGTGGTCAAAGAAATGGGTCGTAGACTCTCCTAAGGTTCGAGTTCCCTACTGAGCCCACGTTATCGTATTCTTGTTGGAGCCGCTTTCCTAAAGAGGACGCAAATAATCAATAAAAAAATGGAGAGATGGTGATGGCATAGTAAATAACCCCATTGGAGAGATGGAGAGGGTTTGTAAAGAACCCTACATAGTTAAGAAGCAGTGACCCAATCGAGAGTTGGTACTCAAGAACCCGATGGAGTAAAAAAACCTACACTAAAAATGAAACGTCCTTCTGCAAAATGGCACCTATCATCCTCAAAGAAGTAGGTGTGGAGAAAACCTACACTAAAAATGAAACGTCCTTCTGCAAAATGGCACCTATCATCCTCAAAGAAGTAGGTGTGGTGGAAAATATGGTGGTAGGTTATATTAAATGTGGAATAAAAAGGAAGTGTAATTATCCTAATTAATGTTATTGATGTTAATAATGTACCTCATTTTAATCATGTTTAATCATGTTCAAGAAAAGAACATTAAATATTAAAAACCTACTTAATCTAACTCTTTCCAATAAGTTATACCTATCATGTACATATTATGTTTTAATAAATTTGAGAATGTGTTTATACATATATATGAATTTGATAAATGAGATCTAACTATAATGTATCTATTTCAACTAAAATATGATTGATATTTAAATTTCAATATGGTAAGACTACTTTGTAACTTCCATGTTTGATGGAAATTTAATTCAATTATGAATCTCCATTAACAGGTTGGTATACCAGGGTTTCTCTCAACGCTTTTAATTTGAAAACATACTCCAAACTTTAACGTTAAACTCAAGGTGGATCCAACCATGGAGATAGTTTTCACAGAGCCTACCTACGGTGTGCCTTCAACCAGTGGCAGTGTTCTTACGGCACTGCGTTCACCAAGAACTATGAGTTTTAAGTTATGTAACCGTGTTCCAAAAAACTATGAGAGGTTCTTCCTTTAATTCATTATCATTGTGAGAATCTTGTGGGCCTTAGGAGATGGCTATATTTGTTGATCTTTTTAGTTTTCCATTTAAAATATCATTGACATGGATCTTGCAATAAACTCTTATATAGTGCAATTTCAGTTTGAGAATCACCTTATGTGTTTCATCCTCTTTTCTTGTACTAAAAATGCTACTATCATTTCATCTAATGTTTGAGAGGATATTTGACTTGAAGTAAAAATATCATTGTTATAATTTGAATATATACCATTTAATCAAATTTATTTTGCATCTTCATAGTCTACCTTAACACCAATTTCCATTAAATTCCTTATAAGTAACATTATATCATTTACATGACTAGACATGCATGTCTCATCATGCATTTTAAGTCTAAATACTTATAATTTTAAAGAAAACTTTGCATTTACATATTTTTCATCAAATCTACATTAATTTTCTAAATCAATGATATGTAGTTTAGAGTCTGAAAGATCCAGATCAATGATAGAATTAGATTTTCCAAGCTTTCTTTCCTATTTCATTAATTTTTTGGCATCCATAGATGATGCATTTTAAATTTAAATACTTGTAATTTTGAAAAAAACTTTGCATTTACATATTTTTCATCAACTCTAAATGAATTTTCTAAATCAACGATATGTACGATATGTAGTTTAGAGTCTAAAAGATCCAAGCCAATGATAGAATTAGATTTGCCATGCTTTCTTTCTTATTCAATTAATTTCATTTGTAAAGTTGCTCTCCTCGAACAACTTTGTCAGAGGCTTCCTCTGTCAGAGAATGAAGCTTGACTTTTGATCGCTTGTCTCATGTGTAATCTCCCTTCACCATCTGGTCTTCTGATTTCTGCTACTTCCGTCAGCACCAATATCGTCGGGTTAACCGCTTTACTCTGCTTAACTTTCGGAACCCCACCACCCGAATTCCATCAGGCTCTTGCAGTTCTATTTGAAGCCTATAGCTGGTTATCAACGAATCTCTGCAGCTACCACTGCCCTTAGCAGCCTCTTTGCCTAGCGGGACTTACTACCAATGCTCGACAGACGCTTTACACCAAACTACCAACAACCTTGCCAACTGGATGAGAGAACTTAGTCTTAGCAGTACCAAGGAGCAACGGATGCAAATACAGGAAAATAAATGAAGTCACAATGTGCGCATAATAGAGAGACAATAGACAAGCATCAGAGATATAATCACAAGCAGAAGTCTTTATATTATCAGAGCATAAAGCTTTTGGGTATACAATATATTTGTGCCAGATGCACAGATTACAGACTCTGAGCAGGATACTCTTCACTCAACTTACAGACTCATAGTCTTACAGACTTACAGACTTACAGACAGAAAGACACGAAGCTTCGGATAGGAGGGAAGCTTAGAGACTTAAGACTCACACTCTAGACTCGCATTCGGGAATGAAATTAATGAGCTTCTTCCTTCTTTTTATATAAATTTGGGAGGATGGAGTCATTATGAAGCCAGGCCCCGAATAGACAAGTGGTCCTACATGTCTACCACTCAATCTTACTTTTAGGATTCGACAGATGTATTCATGCAGGAATCTCTGACCAAATCACAAGCTTTATTTCAAATCCACTGAAAGTAATCGGGAACAGTAAATCTAACGAGGTGATCGTGCAAGATTCCCCGACTAGAGTACAGACATAGATGTCATAAAGAAAAACATCACATGCTAAATAGCAGAGCATCTCGGAAATGTGGGTCAATCTGCACCAAAATTTGAAGAAGTGCTATGAGTTTCCAAGATTCCCTTTATTTTGACAAGACAACACTATATTTGGAATGACTCAATTATGTACAAAGTGGAGTTTGATGACGACAACCCACGGAAACCGAATGGCACAATTGTCGGCCATTTAGACATGAATCATTACACTGTGGAACTTTGAGGTGTAATCCCACAAAAACCATTATTCTAATTGGTGATCATGAAAATGTCTGAAGTTGTATGGGTCCCAATGCTGAGTGTATATTTCTCTGACTAGCTCAGGATCATCATCATAGATTTCTTCATCTTGATAAAGTAAGAACTTGGTTCTAATTATCCATGGATGTTTTTCACTTATAAACATCATTTTGTATTCTTCTTCAAAGAATAAGTCATTAATAGTATCAAGTCTTATGTTATGGAAGAGAAACATTCTCCCAACTTCTGTTACATTTGGATTTATACTGACTGGATTTAAGCCTAATTGATGCCACCATTCTAACATCCAGTCAGGTTCAGGCCAATCTTTGAAAGAATGAGCAAATCTTATCATACAATAATAATACTTATACCTGTCTGTCCAGAGACAGATATTAAACCACATAGTTTTATATTGTTCATAATCTACATTAAACATTCTTTCATTTGGATTCTTGTTCGACCATTCTTGGATTGTTCTTATTCTATTGATTTGGAAGAAATGGTAAGCAGGAGTTTCTTCCCATCTACTGGTTTGATGGTCATACCATTGTCTATTAGCAGATCTTAATCTTCTTAAATCTCCCATTTCTATAAGATTTTCCCTGGATGTAGTAGTAGCAGTTTGATGCATTCCTCCTAGTATGTGCTGAGGAGGGAGTACATTTATGTGTGTATTCCTTGACAATCCAGGTAGTCCCAATTCTACTTTTTCAGAATGCCGAAGCTTCCATGAAGGTGCCCAGTTTTCTTTGAATGTTTCTTAGGGAGTGTTATCATCCAAATAATGAGTAACAAGAGCATTTCTTTGATCATCAAAGACTTCTACTATTACTAGAATTTTTTGACAATAAGCAATTTGGACATGAGTCTCAGAGATAAAAGGTAGTTATATCCTTTTGGGAGGTTTTTCCCCTATTTTTGGCAGTGTGATAAAATAACCATACCTTTGATCCCGAAAAATGCAAGAACCATGCGGTTCTACTATAGATAAAACAGGGGTACCAAGTATACAATCAACAGGCAGATCTGAAATTTGAAATTTCATCCCTAATGCATATTCTTTAAGTAACAGGATGCCTTTGGGAATTTCAAACTGGAAAGAAGTATTTACATTTCCTAGTCCAGTAGATGATCCAAAACTAGGAAGCCAATATTTTTCAGGGATGAGATCTTTATGCAATAAGTTTAGATCAGATCTAGTATCTATCAATGCAGTAAGGAGAAATACCTCTTGATTTATTTCCAACTGGATCTTGATATAGTATTTCTGATATTTAACAGGCAAGATTTTCATGCCTGTCATTCCCTGCATTTCTGTTGTTGTTTGCTCCTGTAAAATTGACTCGAACGGAGAATCTTCTAGTGGAGGAGGAATTGATTCCAATCTTGTTTTGATTTCCCTGATTTCTTGTCTGGCCCATGAATCAATTTTAAAACTGAATTCAGCATCTCCTTCCATTTTTCTGATTGTTTCTTTTAATTCAGAGACTTCCTTTTTTAAAAAGAACACTTCTTTGGCTAAATCTGTAATAGAGGTATTCTGTATCTTCGGTTCTCTATTAAATTTGATATATGTCTTAGTTTTTTTATCAAAGGAAGCATCTAAGAACAAAGGATGTCTTTTTGCTGTCTCAGAACCTTTTTCCTTTTGTTCTACTTTGACAGTCTTGATGAAAGTTTCAAGAAGGGATTTTTTCATATCCCCTTCGGGGAGGATTTTAATCTAGGCAAGCATTTGTGCCTCCTGATCTCTAGTATTTGAGAACATGCAAACTTTCAATTTTTCTGGAAATCTTGGTTCTGACTCTTGATCAGAACTAGAATCATCAGTGCTACCATCACAAGTACACAAATTTGGATTACTGCAACTGCAATTCTGGTTTATCAGAATTTCTCTTTCTGATGCATACTCAAACTTAGATGTGCTGCTAGAAGAAGAGCAGCATCCATCCCTTAGAAGATGTACTTCTTCTTTTGCCTTAAGGGGATTATAAGGGCAAGAGTTGGTATCGTGGTTATTAGCTCCACATCGATTGCAATGGAGTTTTAGATCTAGTTGTCTTTTTTCTTGAGCCTCTTTTGCTTTTTGTTCTAAAAATTTCCCTTTAGTTTTTCTAGAGGCTTAATTGTCAGGACAATCATGGGCATAATGGCCGTTTTTTCCACAAATCCAACAGATTACACCCTGTTTGATTTCATGTTTATGAGTTTTGAGCTTAATATCTTTTGGCTCAAAATAATGGGTTCTAGGAACATATTTGTACCTAGCTTTGTATTTTCTCCCCTTTTCTCCTCGGAGATCTTTTGGCTTCTTTTTCCTTTTTCTTCTTGGATTTGTAAGATATAGACCATATTGTTCACAAATTGACTTTTGATCAGGGAGATAAGAGGACTTTAACACAGAATGTTGTACCTTAATACTAGTGCATAATCCTATTAGGGCTTTGGTTATCAGTGAATATATTTCTCCCCAAGTATACATTTCATAGGGAAGTTTGAATACTTCCTCCATTTTTAAGTTTTCTACAAATTTACTTGGTAGAGGTGCTAAATAAACCTATTTCCATAATAGATTTTTACTTTCTTTGACCTCAAAGATTCTTTGGGTCCATTCTTTGTGAAATTTCTCATATTCTGACATTTTTCTGCACTTCATAATCATGAGAACAATCTCATGTTTGTCAGCAATTTCATTTTCTGTTCCACACCAGTGCTCAAGAATCAGAGTGGTAAGAGCACCAATAATATTATTCACTCTAGTCCTATCGGTGTGATAAAAAATATCACCTTCTTCATCTTTGAGAATTTCTGCTTCCATTTTAGTGATCATTAGAGGAGAAGAAATAACTTCCCACCATTTATTGAGGGTTCCTGTAAAAAATTGGATAATAGTTTTGCATGCCTCTACTTCAGTTTTTCCCTTCATACACATAATTTTGTATGAGACATACATTCTGTCAATCATCTGTCTTATTTGTGCAATTGACAGATCATCAATGTTCCATTCTTGGAACCAATCTTCAGCAAATGTCTGGGTGTCTAGAAGCCTACCTTTTCCAGCTAGATCAGGGGTTGAAGATATGAAAGAATGATGTGGAAGGTTCTCATAGGATGGATTTTGGATTGTTACTAAGGAATTCCGGTATTTAGGAGATTTTGAAGAAGATTCAGGGGTTTCTTCTTCAGGAGGGAAATGAAAAGGAAATCTTTTTACAATTTCTATCTCAGAGGGTTTATGTACAGGAGATAGAATGGAGATATGTGGACTGGGAAGGATGAAAGAAGTAGGAATAGGTTTGTCGGGCTGACTACTTCTGCTTTTTATTTCTGTTAGAGATTTTCCCATAGTAGAAAAGGCATTTCCTAATCCTTCCATAATTTCTTCATGGTTTCTGCTAGATTCTCTGGCTCTATAGGAGATTTCTGTTAAAGCAGAATCCATTTTGTCTTTAACATCAATGACTTTTTCTTGTATTTGATCCACTGATTGAGCTATTGTATTTGTGGATACTTGTAGATCAAGGATCTGATCTTTTCTAGCATAGTCATTGGTTATGAAAGTGTGTGTAGCCGTTCATCTTAGAGCAGTATTTGTCCAGTTAAGTTGTTCAGAAACTGATTGGACTCTTTTGTCTATTCCGGACAATTGAATGGCTTCTCTTGACAAGAGTAGAGGAATTTATTTCACTTGTTTTGTGTTATCTTCTAACACAATTCCTTTGAAAGGAGGAAAAGTAGAATTTGATTCAACAATACTGCCATCAATACTCTTCCATTTATGTTTTGGGGCAGAAGATTCAGAGCTTTCTCCTACCATTTGGACTATAGGTTTTTGTTGTAATTTCTTCCATTCAAAGAAAGAAATCCAACTATCTTCTTCAGACATAAAGTCTTTCCATTTTCTGGCTTGCCTTTGTTTTTCAGTATTGGAAGTGGCAAACTCAAATTCTTTAGTCTCAGGATTTGTGAATAAATCCCAATTTAACATCTTCTTGATCCATTCATCAGGAATAGATCCTTTCTGGCATCCTTTCATTACTGTATGAAATTTATGTATTTCTTCCACAGTAGGTCTTTGAATATCATTGGGTAGAGGATTAGTAAACCTACAGTCAGGAATAACTGTATCGCACTGTTCAGTATATCCTAACCCATATTTAGGAGTGCCAGGAGGTCTCATGCCTTTATAGATATATTTTATTCTGGGATCTAATGATTCAATGGAGGGCATGTAATGGATCATAAAAAAGAAAGGTTGTTCTGAAGTAGATACATAAGACTCAACAGTATTATTTACAGTTCGAACACATGAAGAAGAATCCATTATAGTAGATATTACTATTTCTACACAGAAAAGCAGGGCTTTTAGTCTTATGTCTTCTCGAAAGAAGATTAGACAAGCTCTTGGCCGACTGCTCAGGCGTACTCGGGGAAAAACTAGAAAAATCTTTGAGGAGTTAAGCGTGGAGTGAGAAAAATCTTTCAGGAGTTCGCAGTAGTGGAACTGTGCCTTTAAACAGCTCGAGACTACTGATACGGCCTCAGATGTGTCACAAGAGTGGAACTGTACCTCTAAACAGCCCGAGACTCTTGATACGGCACTGGATTCTCAATCACACAAGACTTTTATACACAAGAGAACTATAAAAAAAAATGTTTACACAGAGCGAATAGCTATATCAGATAGAAGAGAGTCTGACTCAAAAGGAGCATCTTCTAGTGGAGGAGGAATTGATTCCAATCTTGTTTTGATTTCCCTGATTTCCTGTATGGCCCATGAATCAATTTTAAAACTGAATTCAGCATCTCCTTCCATTTTTCTGATTGTTTCTTTTAATTCAGAGACTTCCTTTTTTAAAAAGAACACTTCTTTGGCTAAATCTGTAACAGAGGTATTATGTATCTTCGATTCTCTGTTAAATATGATATATGTCTTAGTGTTTTTATCAAAGGAAGAATCTAAGAACAAAGGCTATCTTTTTGCTGTCTCAGAACCTTTTTCCTTTTGTTCTGCTTTGACAGTGTTGATGAAAGTTTCAAGAAGGGATTTTTTCATATCCCCTTCGGGGAGGCTTTTAATCTGGGCAAGCATTTGTGCCTCCTGATCCTTAGTATTTGAGAACATGCAAACTTTCAATTTTTCTGGAAATCTTGGTTCTGACTCTTGATCAAAACTAGAATCATCAGTGCTACCATCACAAGTACACAAATTTGTATTACTGCAACTACAATTCTGGTTTATCAGTATTTATTTTTCTGATGCATACTCAAACTCAGATGTGCTGCTAGAAGAAGAGACGCATCCATCCCTTAGAATATGTACTTCTTCTTTTTCCTTAAAGGGATTATAAGGGCAAGAGTTGGTATCGTGGTTATTGGCTCCACATCGATTGCAATGGAGCTTTAGAGCTAGTTGTCTTTTTTCTTCAGCTTCTTTTGCTTTTTGTTTTGAAAATTTCCCTTTAGTTTTTCTAGAGGCTTCATTGTCAGGACAATCATGGGCATAATGGCCATGTTTTCCACAAATCCAACAGATTACACCCTGTTTGATTTCATGTTTATGAGTTTTGAGCTTAATATCTTTTGGCTCAAAATAATGGGTTCTAGGAACATATTTGTACCTAGCTTTGTATTTTCTCCCCTTTTCTCCCCGGAGATCTTTTGGCTTCTTTTTTCTTTTTCTTCCTGGATTTGTAAGATATAAACCATATTGTTCACAAATTGACTTTTGATCAGGGAGATAAGAGGACTTTGACACAGAATTTTGTACCTTCATACTAGTGCATAGTCCTATTAGGGCTTTGGTTATCAGTGAATATATTTCTCCCCAAGCATACATTTCATAGGGAAGTTTGAATACTTCCTCCATTTTTAAGTATTCTACAAATTTACTTGGTAGAGATGCTAAATAAACCTGTTTCCATAACAGATTTTTAATTTCTTTGACCTCAAAGATTCTTTGGGTCCATTCTTTGTGAAATTGCTCATATTCTGACATTTTTCTGCACTTCATGTTCATGAGAACAATCTCATGTTTGTCAGCAATTTCATTTTCTGTTCCACACCAGTGCTCAAGAATCAGAGTGGTAAGAGAACCAATCATATTATTCACTATAGTCCCATTGGTGTGATAAACAATATCACCTTATTCATCTTTGAGAATTTCTGCTTCCATTTTAGTGATCATTAGAGGAGAAGAAATAACTTCCCACCATTTATTGAGGGTTCCTGTAAAACATTGGATAATAGTTTTGCATGCCTCTACTTCAGTTTTTCCCTTCATAAACATAATTTTGTAAGAGACATACATTCTATCAATCATCTTTCTTATTTGTGCAATTGACAGATCATCAATGTTCCATTCTTGGAACCAATCTTCAGCAAATGTTTGGGTGTCTGGAAGCCTACCTTTTCTAGCTAGATCAGGGGCTGAAGGTATGGAAGAATGATGTGGAAGGTTCTCATAGGCCGGATTTTTTATTGTTACTAAGGAATGACAGTCTTTAGGAGATTTTGAAGAAGATTCAGGTGTTTCTTCTTCTGGAGGGAAATGAAAAGGAAATCTTTTTACAATTTCTATCTCAGAGGGTTTATGTACAGGAGATAGAATGGAGATATGTGGACTGGGAAGGATGAAAGAAGTAGGAATAGGTTTGTCGGGATGACTACTTCTTCTTTTTATTTCTGTTAAAGATTTTCCCATAGTAGAAAAGGCATTTCCTAATCCTTCCATAATTTCTTCATGGTTTCTGCTAGATTCTCTGGCTCTATAGGAGATTTCTGTTAAAGCAGAATCCATTTTTTCTTTAACATCAATGACTTTTTCTTGTATTTGATCGACTGATTGAACTATTTTATTTGTGGATACTTGTAGATCAAGGATCTGATCTTTTCTAGCATAGTCATTGGTTATGAAAGTGTGTGTAGCAATTCCTCTTAGAGCAGTATTTGTCCAGTTAAGTTGTTCAGAAACTGATTGGACTCTTTTGTCTATTCTGGACAATTGAATGGATTCTTCTGACAAGAGTAGACGAATTGCTTTCACTTTTTTTCTGTTATCTTCTAACACAATTCCTTTGAAAGGAGGAAAAGTAGAATCTGATTCAATAATACTGCCATCAATACTTTTCCATTTATGTTTTGGGGCAGAAGATTCATAGCTTTCTCCTACCATTTGGACTATAGGTTTTTGTTGTAATTTCCAAATGATGGAGAACTTATGAGACTATTCATCCTCAATCATTTTTAGTGGGGAATCTAATAAAAGATTGTCCTATAGATCATAAATGGAGTACCTTTTATAGCACGAAAAATCTACACAAAGATTTGGGATACTCTACATTATCCCGAAAGATTTTCTAGCTTCATTGAAAATGATTAAAGATTGTGTCATAATTCATGTCTAAATGGCCGACAGTGGTGCCATTCGGTTTCCATTTGTTTCCGTCATCAAACTCCACTTTGTATATAATATAGTCATTCCAAATATAGTGTTGTCTTGTACAAATAAAGGGAATCTTGGAAACTCGGAGAACTTCTCCAACTTTTGGTGCGGATTGACCCACATTTCCAAGATGCTCTACTATTTAGCATGTGATGCTTTTCTTTATGACATGTATGTCTGTACTCTGGTCGGGGAATCTTGCATGATCACCTCGTCATATTTACTGTTCCCGATTACTTTCGGTGGATTTGAAATAAAGCTTGTGATTTGGTCAGAGATTCCTGCATGAATACATCTGTCGAATCCTAAAAGTAAGATTGAGTGGAAGACATGTAGGACCACTTGTCTATTCAGGGCCTGGCTTCATAATGACTCCATCCTCCCAAATTCATATAAAAGGAAGGAAGGAGCTCATTAAGATCATTCCCGAATGCAAGTGTAGAGTGAGTCTTAAGTCTCTAAGCTTCCCTCATGTCTGAAGCTTCATTTCTTTCTATTTGTAAGTTTGTAAGTCTGTAAGACTGTGAGTCTGTAAGTTGAGCGAAGAGCATCCTGCTCAGAGTCTGTAATCTGTGCATTTGGCACAAATATATTGTATACCCGAAATCTTTATACTCTAATAATATAAAGACTTCCGCTTGTGATTATATCTCTGATGCTTGTCTATTGTCTCTCTATTATGCGCACATTGTGACTTCATTTATTTGCCTGTATTTTCATCTGTTGCTCCTTGGTACTGCTAAGAATAAGTTCTCTCATCTAGTTGGTAGAGGCCTCTGACAAAGTTGTTCGAGGAGAGCGGCTTTACAAATGTTATCAGAGCCATGACATTCTTTTCAACCCACGTATGATATCAGACTCTCTTCGATCTGATATAGCTATTCGCTCTGTGTAAAAAAAATTGTGATAGTTCTCTTGTGTATAAAAGTCTTGTGTGATTGAGAATCCAGTGCCGTATCAAGAGTCTCACGCTGTTTAAAGGCATAGTTCCACTCTTGCAACACATCTGAAGCTGTATCAGTAGTCTCAGGTTGTTTAAAGGCACAGTTCCACTATTGTGACCTCCTGAAAGATTTTGCTAGTTTCTGCCTGAGCAGTCGGACAGGAGCCTGTCTAATCTTCTTTCGAGAAGACATAAGACTAAACACCCTGCTTTTCTGTGCAGAAATAGTAACATCTACTATAATGGATTCCAGGTCAGTATATTTTAGAGAAGTCAAGAATACTGAAGAATGTAGTAGCTCTGGATCTGACCCTGTAAATAATCTTGAGTCAATGTTTTCCTTAAAGAGAAGTCAAAGTATAAATCATGTTGATATTGAAGAGGTCGAAGAAAATCCACAAGCAGCATGGAAAGTACCTTCTATATCTTCTAGTAAAGTATATCAAGACCTAAATGTGTTCCATCTCAAAGCTATAACCAGAGTCTTTGTAAAAGAATCCATAAGTACTATACAGAAGAACAATGACATAACTCAAACAATTTCCCTTATAAATCCAAAAGAAGTTCAAAAGGAAGCCAAGAAACATGGGACAAATTTCCTACACTTTGGATGTATCAGGATCAATATAAATGCACTTGTCCATAAAGGAATAGATGCCTATGTGCTCTGCACTGTAAGGGATCTAAACCATAACAAGTTTATCGATTCTTTGATAGGTGGAATTTTTGCCCTTCTATCCAATGGACCAGTCTATTTTGACTATTATCCAAATTTATCTGTATATACTTTTGACGAAAATCTTGCAGACATTCTCAAACTGCAGATCAGGACGACTAGATTCAACATGAGTTCCACTAGAACAAATATAGTTGTCCAAGCTAGGGGTTGTTTTAGACATACAAATACTATGTTCCCAGTTGTTTTACATACCCCTAGCAAATAATCCCAGGCAAGTACTCTTGTCATAACTGATTCTCTAAACCAAAAAATGGAACATTGTACTATAAAATGGGAAAACCTTTATTTTCCCATTGATTGGGTCATTGATATACCAAGGGCACCTGCACAAAGATCTATTACTTCTGCCCAGATAAAAGAGACACCAAACTCAGCAGTGATTTCTTTTCCACAAAGAAATCTTTCCCTATCATCCTCCTGTAAGATAGCCAATCCTCTACCTTCCTCTTCTTTTTTTCTACATCCTTCACTTCATTCCTGAGAAAATCAAATGGTGAATTCTCTTTTTACAGTTAAATGTTTTGACTGTGGAGAGGTAATAAATCTGTCTACTCTTTCGATATTTACAGAAAATGAAAGAGTACAGTTTGAACATACAAATCACAATCCTAGAACAAATTTACCTCCACCGCATTCCACTACTAAAGACCAATGTCCACATCCCCAATGTTCTGATATCCATTTTCCCCATGATTCCCATATACTGGTCATCCAAGACAACCTGTGTACAGAAATAAAATTGAGGCAAGAGGCTTATATCCCTAAGGATACAAGGAAACCATCCTCTTCAGAAATCAGAAAATTCTTGTCTCTTTCCAAAGGATGCAAAAGAGAGTCCATAAAAGAAGAATGGATGAAAGAAATGCTAAACTGGGACTTATATACTCATCCAGAAGCCAGAGAATTTGCCAGAAGAACTTCCAATGAAGAAAAACTTAAACTAGCCAATAATTGGAAAAGCCTCATGGAAAAAGAAAAGATTTTTATATCTTTTTATGAATGGAACAAAAGAAAACCTCAAGCTCATCCATGGAAACCAGATTTCAAAAAAGCTAGTCTTCTGAGTTGTCCAGTGCAAACTCTTTCTATATCTGATTTAGGAAGAGAAATAAACAAGATCAAAAGATCAATGGTAAGTTCTTCAAAAAAAGAGAAAGAGGAAGATCAGAATCTTCAAATCCGGCACCAGAAATATCATGTCTTGATTCAATTAAAAATTCAAGATTTACACTTCAAACTAAAGACATTGATTGATACTGGATCAGATCTGAATATACTCAATAAGCATGTTATCCCCGTCTCTTTGTGGGAAAAAGCTCAGGCTATGGTATTGGGATTAGGAAACATCCCAAATGATATTTCTTTCCAAATACCTGAAGCAATTCTCTGTTTCCATGATTTTTGCCTTAAGCTAAAATTCCTTTTAGCAGATATTCCTGTGGCTTGTATCCTTGGTACTCCTTTTCTTGCAGCAGTTTCACCTCATGGTTCAACCATGGTAACTCCAGAAAAACCAGGGTACTTTATCACAATCCAAGGTAGTAAAATAATCAAGCTTCCATTTGTTTCTACCCCAAGGATCTCAGATGCAGTACAGTTAAATATCAGAAAAACTGAGAAAATCAAGGAGCTAAAATAATTTCAGGCAGAAATTAGAATAAGAGATCAATTAAAAAGGCCAGATATCCAAGAAAAGATTCTCTTATTAAAAGAAGAATTTGTTAATACAGTATGTTCAGAGAATCCTACTGCCTTTTGGAAATAGAAGAAGCATGAAGTCTTCCTCCCTTATAGAGAAGACTATCAAGGAAAGCCTTGCAAGAGCAGAGCAATACCTATGAATGTTGAATACCAAAGGCTATGTACAGAAGAAATTGAGGGGTTATTAAAAAAGGAACTAATTAGAAAATCTACTAGCCCTTGGAAATGTTATGGATTTTATGTGAACAAACACTCAAAGCAAATCAGAGGAGTTCCTAGGTTGGTAGTTAACTATAAGCCTCTCAATAAAGTGCTAGCAGATGATACTTATCCTATTCCAAATAAAAGCAGTCTTGTCACCAGGATAGCAGGCGCTAAGATTTTTTCAAAGTTTGATTTAAAATCTGGATTCTGGCAGGTAGCTATCCATGAAAAGGATAAATTTAAAACTGCTTTTAATGTTCCTGCTGGTCACTATGAATGGAATGTCATGCCTTTTGGATTAAAAAATGCCCCTGCAAAATTTCAGAGAGTTATGGATGATACTTTAAAGCCATATTTTGACAGGCTTATTGTATACATAGATGATATCCTTGTTTTCTCTTCATCCATAGATCAACATTTTAAACATGTGAAGAAACTCCTCCAGGTTATTAAGCAAGCTGGCCTAGTTATTTCAAAGAAAAAGATTGAGCTTTTTCAAACTCAAATCAAGTTTTTGGGCCATACTATTGACAATGGTCAAATCACTCTACAAACTCATGCTATTGAATTTGCAGATAAATTTCCAGATAATATTCTTGACAAAACACAGCTACAAAGGTTCTTAGGAAGCTTAAATTATATAAGTCATTTTTATAAAAAATGTGCTCAAGACAGAAAGCTTCTTAATGATAGATTGAAGAAAAAACCTAGTGCCTGGACGGAAGCACATACTCAGGCTGTAAAAAATATCAAAGCCAAAGTTAAGAATCTTCCAATCTTACATATTTCTGATGATTCTCTCCCAAAAATAGTAGAAACTGATGCCAGTAATATTGGATGGGGGGCAGTATTGAAGCAAGTCATAAATAAAGGAAAAGAAGAGGTTATCCAATTTTCCTCTGGTCTATGGCAGACAGCTGAAAAGAATTATTCTTCCCTAGATAAAGAAATAAAATATGCCTTGAATGCCATACACAAATTTGAGATTTATCTGATTTATAAAAGGTTTCTCCTAAGAACTGATGCTGCAGCAATGAATAAAGTTCTAAACAAAAAACTAAAAAATCCTGGAGATTCCAAATTTCCAAGGTGGCAAGCTCTTTTTAGTAATTTTGATTTCTCTATAGAACATATTAAAGGAATAAATAATTCCCTTCCCGATTTTTTAAGCAGGGAACATTTAAAGAATCACTCCCTAATAATCTCTGCGCAGCTCAGAGATGGATCAGAACAAGTGCTAAATATTCCTGATTCTTTAAGATGGGAATCTTATGCAGATGAATGGGTACCAAGGTGGGAATTAAGAAGCACAAAGCTTCTTTCAAGAACAACTCAAGTCTCATACTCAAGCCTAGTTCCTGAAGTCAGGGGAAGAAGAATCTCCAATGTTCTGACACCCATTATTACTCAAGCAAATGAAAAGGCTTCCCAAGCACAATATGCTTTAACAAAACTCTTTCATGATATAACATTAATCTGGGATATGAGAAACAATGAAGAAAATAATCAGCAATACTTCTGCCTAGACAGACCCCGATTATTATCCCAGTGGGCTGAAGGAAATCCTGATATTATTTTCCCAGAGACAAGTTTAAATTATCATGAATATCGAAATCTATGGTGGGAATTTTTTCAAAAAGAAGATGTCTTGGTCATGGTTAAATTTGGTTGTGTAAATGTTGCAACCACTGGAAGACCACCAATATGGATTGTTGATTGGTGGAAAGATTATTGGTCTTAATAAAAGTGCAATAGATCCTAATCTTCTAGGATCTTTTCCTCCATTACATGTTGTCCGAGATCTTTTCCTCCAAGGGCCAAATGATGGAAAACTTCTGAGACTATTCATCCTCAATCATTTTCAGTGGGGAATCAAATCAAAGATTGTCCTACAGATCATAAATGGAGTACCTTTTATAGCACGAAAAATCTACACAAAGATTTGGGATACTCTACATTATCCTGAAAGATTTTCTAGCTTCATTGAAAATGATTAAAGATTGTGTCATAATTCATGTCTAAATGGCTGATAGTGGTGCCATTCGGTTTTCGTGGGTTGTCGTCATCAAAGTCCACTTTGTATATAATTTAGTCATTCCAAATATAGTGTTGTCTTGTCCAAATAAAGGGAATCTTGGAAACTCGGAGCACTTCTCCGACTTTTGGTGCGGATTGACCCACATTTCCAATATGCTCTATTGTTTAGCATGTGATGCTTTTCTTTATGACATCTATGTCTGTACTCTGGTCGAGGAATCTTGCACGATCACCTCATCAGATTTACTATTCCCGGTTACTTTCGGTGGATTTGAAATAAAGCTTGTGATTTGGTCAGAGATTCCTGCGTGAATACATCTGTCAAATCCTAAAAGTAAGATTGAGTGGTAGACATGTAGGACCACTTGTCTATTTAGGGCCTGGCTTCATAATGACTCCATCCTCCCAAATTTATATAAAAATAAGGAAGGAGCTCATTAAGTTCATTCCCGAATGCGAGTCTAGAGTGTGATTCTTAAGTCTCTAAGCTTCCCTCCTGTCTGAAACTTCGTGTCTTTCTATCTGTAAGTCTGTAAGTTTGTAAGACTGTGAGTCTGTAAGTTGAGCGAAGAGAATCCTGCTTAGAGTCTGTAATCTATGCATCTGGCACAAATATATTATATACCCGAAAGCTTTATGCTCTGATAATATAAAGACTTCCACTTGTGATTATATCTCTGATGCTTGTCTATTCTCTCTCTATTATACGCACATTGTGACTTCATTTATTTGCCTATATTTGCATCCGTTGCTCCTTGGTACTGCTAAGACTAAGTTCTCTCATCTAGTTGGCAAGGTTGCTGGAAGTTTGGTGTAAAGCGTATGTCGAGCAGTGGTAGTAAGTCCCGCTAGGCAAGGAGGCCGCTAAGGGTGGTGGTAGCTATAGAGATTTACTGATAACCAGCTATAGGATTCAAATAGAACTGCAAGAGCTTGATGGACTTCAGGTGGTGGGGTTCCGAAAGTTAAGAAAAGTAAAGCAGTTAACTCGATGATATTTGTGCTGACGGAAGTAGCAGAAATCAGAAGACCAGATGGTGAAGGGAGATTGCGCATGAGACAAGCGATCAAAATTCAAGCTTCATTCTGTGACAGATGAGGCCTCTGACAAAGTTGTTCGAGGAGAGAAGCCTTACAAATGGTATCAGAGCCATGACCTTCTTTTCAACCCGGGTATGATATCAGACTCTCTTCAATCTGATATAGCTATACGCTCTGTGTAAAAATGGTATGCAAGAGTTTCTTCCCATATTCTGGTTTGATGGTCATACCATTGTCTATTAGCAGATCTTAATCTGCTTAAATCTCCCATTTCTATAAGATTTTCCCTGGATGTAGTAGTAGAAGTTTGATGCATTCTTCCTACTATATGCTGAGGAGGGAGTACATTTATGTGTGTATTCCTTGAAAATCCAGGTAGTCTCAATTCTACTTTTTCAGAATGTCGAAGTTGCCATGAAGGTGTCCAGTGTTCTTTGAATGTTTCCCAGGGAGTGTTATCATCCAAATAATGAGTAACAGGATCATTTCTTTGATCATCAAAGACTTCTACTATTACTAGACTCTTTTGACAATAAGCAACTTGGACATGAGTCTCAGAGATAAAAGGTAGTTCTATCCTTTTGGGAGGGTTTTCCCCTATTTTTGGCAGTGTGATAAAATAACCATATGTTTGATCCGGACAAATGCAAGAACCATGTGGTTCTACTATAGATAAAACAGGGGTACCAAGTATACAATCAACAGGCAGATCTGAAATTTGAAATTTCATCCCTAATGCATATTCTTGAAGTAACAAGATGCCTTTGGGAATTTCAAACTGGAAAGAAGTATTTACATTTCCTAGTCCAGTAGCTGATCCAAAACTAGGAAGCCAATATTTTGCAGGGATGAGATCTTTATGCAATAAGTTTTGATCAGATCCAGTATCTATCAGTGCAGTAAGGAAAAAATACCTCTTCGATCTGATATAGCTATTCGCTCTGTGTAAACATTTTTTGTGATAGTTCTCTTGTGTATAAAAGTCTTATGTGATTGAGAATCTAGTGTCGTATCAAGAATCTCGGGCTGTTTAAAGGCACAGTTCCACTCTTGCGACACATCTGAGGCTGTATCAGTAGTCTCAGGTTGTTTAAAGGCACAGTTCCACTACTGCGACCTCCTTAAAGATTTTGCTAGTTTCTGCTTGAGCAGTCGGCCAGGAGCCTGTCTAATCTTCTTTCGAGAAGACATAATACTAAAAGCCCTGCTTTTCTGTGCAGAAATAGTAATATCTACTATAATGTATTCTTCTGCATGTGTTCAAACTGTAAATAATACTGTTTAGTCTTCTGTATCTACTTCAGAACAAGCTTTCTATTTTATGATCCATTAAATTCCCTCCATTGAATCATTATATCCCAGAATAAAAGATATCTATAAAGGCATGAGACCTCCTGGCACTCCTAAATATGGGTTAGGATATACTGAACAGTGAGATACAGTTATTCCTGACTGTAGGTTTACTAATCCTCTACCCAATGATATTCAAAGACCTACTGTGGAAGAAGCACAGTTCCACTCTTGCAACACATCTGAGGCCGTATTAGTAGTCTCAGGCTGTTTAAAGGCACAGCTCCACTACTGCGACCTCCTGAAAGATTTTTCTAGTTTCTACCTGAGCAGTCAGCTAGAAACCTGTCTAATCTTCTTTCGAGAAGACATAAGACTAAAAGCCTTGCTTTTCTATGCAGAAATAGTAATATCTATTATAATGGATTCTTCTGCATGTGTTCAAACTATAAATAATACTGTTGAGTCTTCTATATCTACTTCAGAACAAGATTTCTGTTTTATGATCCATTACATGCCCTCCATTGAATCATTAGATCCTAGAATAAAAGATATCTATAAAGGCATGAGACCTCCTGGCACTCCTAAATATGGGTTAGGATATACTGAACAGTGCGATACAGTTATTCTTGACTATAGGTTTACTAATCCTCTACCCAATGATATTCAAAGACCTTCTGTGGAAGAAATACATAAATTTCATACAGTAATGAAAGGATGCCAGAAAGGATCTATTCCTGATGAATGGATCAAGAAGATGTTAAACTGGGATTTATTCACAAATCCTGAGACTAAAGAATTTGAGCTTTCCACTTCCAATACCGAAAAACAAAGGCAAGCCAGAAAATGGAAAGACTTTATGTCTGAAGAAGATAGTTGGATTTCTTTCTTTGAATGGAAGAAATTACAACAAAAACCTATAGTCCAAATGGTAGGATAAAGCTCTGAATCTTCTACCCCAAAACATAAATGGAAAAGTATTGATGGTAGTATTCTTGAATCAAATTCTACTTTTCCTCCTTTCAAAGGAATTGTGTTAGAAGATAACACAAAACAAGTGAAAGCAATTCCTCTACTTTTGTCAGAAGAAGCCATTCAATTGTCCGGAATAGACAAAAGAGTCCAATCAGTTTCTGAACAACTTAACTGGACAAATATTGCTCTAAGAGGAATGGCTACACACACCTTCATAACCAATGACTATGCTAGAAAATATCAGATCCTTGATCTACAAGTATCCACAAATAAAATAGTTCAATCAGTGGATCAAATACAAGAAAAAGTCATTGATGTTAAAGACAAAATGGATTCTGCTTTAACAGAAATCTCCTATAGAGCCAGAGAATCTAGCAGAAACCATGAAGAAATTATGGAAGGATTAGGAAATGCCTTTTCTACTATGGGAAAATCTTTAACAGAAATAAAAAGCAGAAGTATTCAGCTCGACAAACCTATTCCTACTTATTTCATCCTTCCCAGTCCACATATCTCCATTCTATCTCCTATACATAAACCCTCTGAGATAGAAATTTAAAAAAAAATTCATTTTTATTTCCCTCCTGAAGAAGAAACTCCTGAATCTTCTTCAAAATCTCCTAAAGACCGCCATTCCTTAGTAACAATAAAAAATTCGGCCTATGAGAACCTTCCACATCATTCTTCCAGACCTTCAGCCTCTGATCTAGCTGGAAAAGGTAGGCTTCTAGACACCCAGACGTTTGCTGAAGATTGGTTCCAAGAATGGAACATTGATGATCTATCAATTGCACAAATAAGACATATGATTGACAGAATGTATGTCTACTACAAAATTATGTGTATGAAGGGAAAAACTGAAGTAGAGGCATGCAAAACTATTATCCAATGTTTTACAGGAACCCCCAATAAATGGTGGTAAGTTATTTCTTCTCCTCTAATGATCACTAAAATGGAAGCAGAAATTCTCAAAGATGAAGAAGGTGATATTGTTTATTACACTGATGGGACTACAGTGAATAATATGATTGGTGCTCTTACCACTCTGATTCTTGAGCACTGGTGTGGAACAGAAAATGAAATTGCTGACAAACATGAGATTGTTCTCATGAACATGAAGTGCAGAAAAATGTTAGAATATGAGAAATTTCACAAAGAATGGACCCAAAGAATCTTTGATGTCAAAGAAAGTAAAAATCCGTTATGGAAACAGGTTTATTTAGCAGCTCTACCAAGTAAATTTGTAGAATACTTAAAAATGGAGGAAATATTCAAACTTCCCTATGAAATGTATACTTGGGGAGAAATATATTCACTGATAACCAAAGCCCTAATAGGACTATGCACTAGTATGAAGGTACAACATTCTGTGTCAAAGTCCTTTATCACCCTGATCAAAAGTCAATTTGTGAACAATACGGTCTATATCTTACAAATCCGGGAATAAAAAGGAAAAAGAAGCCAAAAGATCTTCGGGGAGAAAAGGGGAGAAAATACAAAACTAGGTACAAATATGTTCCTAGAACCCATTATTTTGAGCCAAAAGATATTAAGCTGAAAACTCATAAACATGAAATCAAACAGGGTGTAATCTGTTGGATTTGTGGAAAAAATGGCCATTATGCCCATGATTGTCCTGACAATGAAGCCTCTAGAAAAACTAAAGGGAAATTTTCAGAACAAAAAGCAAAAGAGGGTCGAGAAAAAAGACAACTTGCTCTAAAGCTCCATTTCAATCGATGTGGAGCCAATAACCACGATACCAAGTCTTGCCCTTATAATCCCTTTAAGGTAAAAGAAGAAGTACATCTTCTAAGGGATGGATGCTGCTCTTCTTCTAGCAGCACATCTGAGTTTGAATATGCATCAGAAAAAGAAATACTGATAAACCAGAATTGCAGTTGCAGTAATCCAAATTTTTGTACTTGTGATAGTAGCACTGATGATTCTAGTTCTGATCAAGAGTCAGAACCAAGATTTCCAAAAAAATTTAAGGTTTGCAAGTTCTCAAATACTAGAGATCAGGAGGCACAAATTCTTGCCCACATTAAAAGCCTCCCCGAAGGGGATATGAAAAAATCCCTTCTTGAAACTTTCATCAATACTGTCAAAGAAGAACAAAAGGAAAAAGGTTCTGAGACAGCAAAAAGACAACCTTTGTTATTAGATGCTTCCTTTGATAAAAACACTAAGACATACATCAAATTTAATAAAGAACCGAAGATACAGAATACCTCTGTTACAGATTTAGCCAAAGAAGTGTTCTTTTTAAAAAAGGAAGTCTCTGAATTAAAAGAAACAATCAGAAAAATGGAAGGAGATGTTGAATTCAGTTTCAAAATTGATTCATGGGCAGACGGGAAATCAGGGAAATCAAAACAAGATTGGAATCAATTCCTCCTCCACTAGAAGATGCTCCTTTTGAGTCAATTTTACAGGAGAAAACAAAAACAGAAATGCAGGGAATGACAGGCATGAAAATCCTGCCTGTTAAATATTAGAAATACTATATCAAGATCCAGTTGGAAATAAATCAAGAGGTATTTTTCCTTACTGCACTGATAGATAATGGATCTGATCTAAACTTATTGCATAAAGATCTCATCCCTGCAAAATATTGGCTTCCTAGTTTTGGATCAGCTACTGGACCAGGAAATGTAAATACTTCTTTCCAGTTTGAAATTCCCAAAGGCATCCTGTTACTTCAAGAATATGCATTAGGGATGAAATTTCAAATTTCATATCTTTCTGTTGATTGTATACTTGGTACCCCTTTTTTATCTGCAGTAGAACCGCATGGTTCTTGCATTTGTCCGGATCAAAGGTATGGTTATTTTATCACACTGCCAAAAATAGGGGAAAACCCTCCCAAAAGGATAGAACTACCTTTTATCTCTGAGACTCGTGTCCAAATTGCTTATTTTCAAAAGAGTCTGGTAATAGTAGAAGTCTTTGATGATCAAAGAAATGCTCCTGTTACTCATTATTTGGATGATAACACTCCCTGGGAAACATTCAAAGAACACTGGACACCTTCATGGCAGCTTCGACATTCTGAAAAAGTAGAATTGGGACTACCTGGATTTTCAAGGAATACACACATAAATGTGCTCCCTTCTCAACATATACTAGGAAGAATGCATCAAACTGCTACTACTACATCCAGGGAAAAGCTTATAGAAATGGGAGATTTAAGCAGATTAAGATCTACTAATAGACAATGGTATGACCATCAAACCAGAAGATGGGAAGAAACTCCTGCATACCATTTCTTCCAAATCAATAGAATGAGAACAATCCAAGAATGGCCGAACAGGGATCCAAATGAAAGAATGTTTAATGTAGATTATCAGCAATATAAAACTATGCGGTTTAATATCTGTCTCTGGACAGACAGGTATAAGTATTATTATTGTATGATAAGATTTGCTCATTCTTTCAGAGATTGGCCTGAACCTGACTGGATGTTATAATGGTGGCATCAATTTGGCTTAAATCCAGTCAGTATAAATCCAGATGTAACACAAGTTGGGAGAATGCTTCTCTTCCATAACAGAAGAATTGATAGTATTAATGACTTATTCTCTGAAGAAGAATACAAAATGATGTTTATAAGTGAAAAAAATCCATGGATAATTAGAACCAAGTTCTTACTGCATCAAGATGAAGAAAGCTATGATGATAATCCTTAGCTAGTCAGAGAAATATACACTCAGCATTGGGACCCATACAACTTCAGACATTTTCATGATCACCTATTAGAATAATAGTTTTCATGGGCTTACACCTCAAAGTTCCACAGTGTAATGATTCATGTCTAAATGACCGACAGTAGTGCCATTCGGTTTCCGTGGGTTTCCGTCATCAAACTCCACTTTGTACATAATTGAGTCATTCCAAATATAGTGTTGTCTTGTCAAAATAAAGCAAATCTTGGAAACTCGGAGCACTTCTCTGAATTTTGGTGCGGATTGACCCACATTTATGAGATGCTCTACTATTTAGCATGTGATGCTTTTATTTATGACATCTATGTCTGTACTCTGGTCGGGGAATCTTACACGATCACCTCGTCAGATTTACTATTCCTGATTACTTTCGGTGGATTTGAAATAAAGTTTTTGATTTGGTCAGAGATTTCTGCATGAATACATGTACCGAATCCTAAAAGTAAGATTGAGTGGTAGACATGTAGGACCACTTGTATTTTCAGGGCCTGGCTTCATAATGACTCCATCCTCCCAAATTTATATAAAAAGAAGGAAGGAGCTCATTAAGTTCATTCCCGAATGCGAGTCTAGAGTGTGAGTCGTAAGTCTCTAAGCTTCCCTCCTGTCTGAAGCTTCGTGTATTTCTATCTGTAAGTCTGTAAGTCTGTAAGACTATGAGTCTGTAAGTTGAGCGAAGAGCATCCTGCTCAGAGTCTATAATCTGTGCATCTGGCACAAATATATTGTATACACAAAAGCTTTTTGCTATGATAATATAAAGACTTCCGCTTGTGATTATATCTCTGATGCTTGTCTATTGTCTCTCTATTATGCACACATTGTGACATCATTTATTTGCCTGTATTTGCATCCGTTGCTCCTTGGTACTGCTAAGACTAAGTTCTCTCATCCAGTTGGCAAGGTTGCTGGTAGTTTGGTGTAAAGCGTCTGTCGACAAGTGGTAGTAAGTCCCGCTAGGCAAGGAGGTCGCTAAGGGCAGTGGTAGCTGCAGAGATTCGCTGATAACCAGCTATAGGCTTCAAATAGAACTGCAAGAGCTTGATGGACTTCGGGTGGTGGGGTTCCAAAATTTAAGCAGAGTAAAGCGGCTAACACCACGATATTGGTGTTGGCGGAAGTAGTAGAAATCAGAAGACCAGATGGTGAAGGGAGATTGCGCATGAGACAAGCGATCAAAAGTCAAGCTTAATTATCTGACAGAGGAGGCCTCTGACAAAGTTGTTCGAGGAGAGAAGCTTTACAAATGGTGTCATAGCCATGACCTTCTTTTCAACCCAGGTATGATATCAGACTCTCTTCGATCTGATATAGCTATTCACTCTGTGTAAAAAAAAATTGTGATAGTTCTCTTGTGTATAAAAGTCTTGTGTGATTGAGAATCCAGTGTCGTATTAAGAGTCTCGGGTTGTTTAAAGGCATAGTTCCACTCTTGCGACACATATGAGGCCGTATCAGTAGTCTCAGGTTGTTTAAAGGCATAGTTCCACTACTGTGACCTCCTGAAAGATTTTGCTAGTTTCTGCCTGAACAGTCGACCAAGAGCCTATCTAATCTTCTTTCGAGAAGACTAAAAGCCCTGCTTTTCTATGCAGAAATAGTAATATCTACTATAATGGATTCTTCTGCATGTGTTCGAACTGTAAATAATACTGTTGAGTCTTCTGTATCTACTTCAGAACAAGCTTTCTATTTTATGATCCATTACATGCCCTCCATTGAATCATTAGATCCCAGAATAAAAGATATCTATAAAGGCATGAGACCTCCTGACACTCCTAAATATGGGTTAGGATATACTGAACAGTGCGATACAGTTATTCCTGACTGTAGGTTTACTAATCCTCTACCCAATGATATTCAAAGACCTACTGTGGAAGAAATACATAAATTTCATATAGTAATTAAACGATGCCAGAAAGGATCTATTCCTGATGAATGGATCAAGAAGATGTTAAATTGTGATTTATTCACAAATCCTGAGACTAAAGAATTTGAGATTGCCACTTCCAATACTGAAAAACAAAGGCAAGCCAGAAAATGGAAAGACTTTATGTCTGAAGAATATAGTTGGATTTGTTTCTTTGAATGGAAGAAATTACAACAAAAACCTATAGTCCAAATGGTAGGAGAAAGCTCTGAATCTTCTGCCCCAAAACATAAATGGAAAAGTATTGATGGCAGTATTGTTGAATCAAATTCTACTTTTCCTCCTTTCAAAGGAATTGTGTTAGAAGATAACACAAAACAAGTGAAATCAATTCCTCTACTCTTGTCAGAAGAAGCCATTCAATTGTCCGGAATAGACAAAAGAGTCCAATCAGTTTTTGAACAACTTAACTGGACAAATACTGCTCTAAGAGGAATGGCTACACACACTTTCATAACCAATGACTATGCTAGAAAAGATCAGATCCTTGATCTACAAGTATCCACAAATACAATAGTTCAATCAGTGGATCAAATACAAGAAAAAGTCATTGATGTTAAAGACAAAATGGATTCTTCTTTAATAGAAATCTCCTATAGAGCCAGAGAAAATAGCAGAAACCATGAAGAAACTATGGAAGGATTAGGAAATGCCTTTTCTACTATGGGAAAATCTTTAATAGAAATAAAAAGCAGAAGTAGTCAGCCTGACAAACCTATTCCTACTTCTTTCATCCTTCCCAGTCCACATATCTCCATTCTATTTCCTGTACATAAACCCTCTAAGATAGAAATTGTAAAAAGATTTCCTTTTCATTTCCCTCCTGAAGAAGAAACACCTGAATCTTCTTCAAAATCTCCTAAAGACCGGCATTCCTTAGAAACAATAAAAAATTCAGCCTATGAGAACCTTCCACATCATTCTTCCAAACCTTCATCCCCTGATCTAGCTGGATAAGGTAGGCTTCCAAACAGCCAGACATTTGCTGAAGATTGGTTCCAAGAATGGAACATTGATGATCTGTCAATTGCACAAATAAGACAGATGATTGAAAGAATGTATGTCTCATACAAAATTATGTGTATGAAGGGAAAAACTGAAGTAGAGGCATGCAAAACTATTATCCAATGTTTTACAGGAACCCTCAATAAATGGTGGGAAGTTATTTCTTCTCCTCTAATGATCACTAAAATTGAAGAAGAAATTCTCAAAGATGAAGAAGGTGATATTGTTTATCACATCGATGGGACTACAGTGAATAATATGATTGGTGCTCTTACCACTCTGATTCTTGAGCACTGATGTGGAACAGAAAATGAAATTGCTGACAAACATGAGATTGTTCTCATGAACATAAAGTGCAGAAAAATGTCAGAATATGAGAAATTTCACAAAGAATGGACCCAAAGAATCTTTGAGGTCAAAGAAAGTAAAAATCTGTTATGGAAACAGGTTTATTTAGCAGCTCTACCAAGTACATTTGTAGAATACTTAAAAATGGAGGAAGTATTCAAACTTCCCTATGAAATGTATACTTGGGGAGAAATATATTCACTGATAACCAAAGCCCTAATAGAACTATGCACTAGTATGAAGGTACAACATTTTGTGTCAAAGTCCTCGTATCTCCCTGATCAAAAGTCAATTTGTGAACAATATGGTCTATATCTTACAAATCCAGGAAGAAAAAGGAAAAAGAAGTCAAAAGATCTCCGGGGAGAAAATACAAAGCTAGGTACAAATATGTTCCTAGAACCCATTATTTTGAGACAAAAGATATTAAGCTCAAAACTAATAAACATGAAATCAAACAGGGTGTAATCTGTTGGATTTGTTGAAAAAATGGCCATTATTCCCATGATTGTCCTGACAATGAAGCCTCTAGAAAAACTAAAGGGAAATTTTCAGAACAAAAACCAAAAGAGGCTCAAGAAAAAATACACCTAACTCTAAAGCTCCATTGCAATTGATGTGGAGCCAATAACCATGATACCAACTCTTGCCCGTATAATCTGTTTAAGGCAAAAGAAGAAGTACATCTTCTAAGGGATGGATGCTGCTCTTCTTCTAGCAGCACATCTGAGTTTGAGTATGCATCAAAAAAAGAAATACTAATAAACCAGAATTGCAGTTGCAGTAATCCAAATTTTTGTACTTGTGATAGTAGCACTGATGATTCTAGTTCTGATCAAGAGTCAGAACTAAGATTTCCAGAAAAATTTAAAGTTTGCATGTTCTCAAATATTGGAGATCAGGAGGCACAAATGCTTGCCCATATTAAAAGCCTCCCCGAAGGGGATATGAAAAAATCCCTTCTTGAAACTTTCATCAAGACTGTCAAAGCAGAACAAAAGGAAAAAGGTTCTGAGACAGCAAAAAGACAACCTTTGTTCTTAGATGCTTCCTTTGATAAAAACACTAAGACATATATCAAATTTAATAGAGAACCAAAGATACAGAATACCTCTGTTACAGATTTAGCCAAAGAAGTGTTCTTTTTTAAAAAAGGTAGTCTCTGAATTAAAAGAAAAAATCAGAAAAATGGAAGGAGATGCTGAATTCAGTTTTAAAATTGATTCATGGGCCAGACAGGAAATCAGGGAAATAAAAACAAGATTGGAATCAATTCCTCCTCCACTAGAAGATGCTCCTTTTGAGTCAATTTTACAGGAGCAAACAACAACAGAAATGCAGGGAATGACAGGCATGAAAATCCTGTTTGTTAAATATCAGAAATACTATATCAAGATCCAGTTGGAAATAAATCAAGAGGTATTTTTCCTTACTGCACTGATAGATACTGGATCTGATCTAAACTTATTGCATAAAGATCTCATCCTTGCAAAATATTGGCTTTCTAGTTTTGGATCAGCTACTGGACTAGGAAATGTAAATACTTCTTTCCAGTTTGAAATTCCCAAAGGCATCCTGTTACTTCAAGAATATGCATTAGGGATGAAATTTCAATTTTCAGATCTTCCTGTTGATTGTATACTTGGTACCCCTTTTTTATTTACAGTAGAACCACATGGTTCTTGCATTTGTCCGGATCAAAGGTATGGTTATTTTATCACACTTCCAAAAATAGGGGAAAACCCTCCCAAAAGAATAGAACTACCTTTTATCTCTGAGACTCATGTCCAAATTGCTTATTGTCAAAAGAGTCTAGTAATAGTAGAAGTCTTTGATGATCAAAAAAATGCTCCTGTTACTCATTATTTGGATGATAAAACTCCCTAGGAAACATTCAAAGAACACTGGACACCTTCATGGCAGCTTCGACATTCTGAAAAAGTAGAATTGGGACTACCTTGATTTTCAAGGAATACACACATAAATGTACTCCCTCCTCAGCATATACTAGGAAGAATGCATCAAACTACTACTACTACATCCAAGGAAAAGCTTATAAAAATGGGAGATTTAAGCAGATTAAGATCTGCTAATAGGCAATGGTATGACCATCAAACCAAAAGATGGGAAGAAACTCCTACATACCATTTCTTCCAAATCAATAGAATGAGAACAATCCAAGAATGGCCAAACATGAATCCAAATGAAAGAATGTTTAATGTAGATTATCAGCAATATAAAACTATGTGGTTTAATATCTGTCTCTAGACAAACAGGTATAAGTATTATTATTGTATGATAAGATTTGCTCATTCTTTCAGAGATTGGCCTGAACCTGACTGGATGTTAGAATGGTGGCATCAATTTGGCTTAAATCCAGTCAGTATAAATCCAAATGTAACACAAGTTGGGAAAATGTTTCTCTTCCATAACAGAAGACTTGATATTATTAATGACTTATTCTCTGAAGAAGAATACAAAATGATGTTTATAAGTGAAAAACATCCATGGATAATTAGAACCAAGTTCTTACTGCATCAAGATGAAGAAAGCTATGATGATGATCCTGAGCTAGTTAGAGAAATATACACTCAGCATTGGGACCCATACAACTTCAGACATTTTCATGATCACCCATTAGAATAATGGTTTTTGTGGGCTTACACCTCAAAGTTCCACAGTGTAATGATTCATGTCTAAATGGACAACAGTGGTGCCATTTTATTTCCATGGGTTGTCGTCATCAAACTCCACTTTGTACATAATTGAGTCATTCCAAATATAGTGTTGTCTTGTCAAAATAAAGGGAATCTTGGAAACTTAGAGAACTTCTCCGACTTTTGGTGCGGATTGACCCACATTTCTGAGATGCTCTACTATTTAGCATGCGATGCTTTTCTTTATGACATCTATGTCTGTACTCTGGTCGGGGAATCTTGCACAATCACCTCGTCAGATTTACTGTTCCTGATTACTTTTGGTGGATTTGAAATAAAGCTAGTGATTTGGTCAGAGATTTCTGCATGAATACATCTGTCGAATCCTAAAAGAAAGATTGAGTGGTATACATGTAGGACCACTTGTCT
>SNQJ01S0018655.1:38702-56099 GCA_010110895.2 Picea sitchensis | reverse complement strand
AATCAACAGGCAGATCTGAAATTTGAAATTTCATCCCTAATGCATATTCTTGAAGTAACAGGATGCCTTTGGGAATTTCAAATTGGAAAGAAGTATTTACATTTCCTAGTCCAGTAGCTGATCCAAAACTAGGAAGCCAATATTTTGTAGGGATGATATATTTATGCAATAAGTTTAGATCAGATCCAGTATCTATCAGTGCAGTAAGGAAAAATACCTCTTGATTTATTTCCAACTGGATCTTGATATAGTATTTTTTATATTTAATAGGCAGGATTTTCATGCCTGTCATTCCATGCATTTCTGTTGTTGTTTGCTCCTATAAAATTGACTCAAAAGGAACATCTTCTAGTGGAGGAGGAATTGATTCCAATCTTGTTTTGATTTCCCTGATTTCCTATTTGGCCCATGAATGAATTTTAAAACTGAATTCAACATCTCCTTCCATTTTTCTGATTGTTTCTTTTAATTCAGAGACTTCCTTTCTTAAAAAGAACACTTCTTTGGCTAAATCTGTAACAGAGGTATTCTGTATCTTCGGTTCTCTATTAAATTTGATATATGTCTTATTGTTTTTATCAAGGCAAGCATCTAAGAACAAAGGCTATATTTTTGCTGTCTCAGAACCTTTTTCCTTTTGTTCTTCTTTGACAGTCTTGATGAAAGTTTCAAGAAGGGATTTTTTCATATCCCCTTTGGGAAGGCTTTTAATCTGGGCAAGCATTTATGCCTCCTGATCTCCAGTTTTCAATTTTTCTGGAAATCTTGGTTCTGACTCTTGATCAGAACTAGAATCATCAGTGCTACTATCACAAGTACAAAAATTTGGATTACTGCAACTGCAATTCTAGTTTATCAGTATTTCTTTTTCTGATGCATACTCAAACTCAGAGGTGCTGTTAGAAGAAGATCAACATCCATCCCTTAGAAGATGTACTTCTTCTTTTGCCTTAAAGGGATTATAAGGGAAAGAGTTGGTATCGTGGTTATTGGCTCCACATCGATTGCAATGGAGCTTTAGAGCTAGTTGTCATTTTTCTTGAGCCTCTTTTGCTTTTTGTTCTAAAAATTTCCCTTTAGTTTTTCTAGAGGCTTCATTGTCAGGACAATCATGGGCATAATGGCCATTTTTTCCACAAATCAAATAGATTACACCCTGTTTGATTTCATGTTTATGAGTTTTGAGCTTAATATCTTTTGGCTCAAAATAATGGGTTCTAGGAACATATTTGTACCTAGCTTTGTATTTTCTCCCCTTTTCTCCCCTGAGATGTTTTGGCTTCTTTTTCCTTTTTCTTCCTGGATTTGTAAGATATAGACCATATTGTTCACAAATTGACTTTTGACTAGGGAGATAAGAGGAATTTGACACAGAATGTTGTACCTTCATACTAGTGCATAGTCCTATTAGGGCTTTGGTTATCAGTGAATATATTTCTCCCCAAGTATACATTTCATAGGGAAGTTTGAATACTTCCTCCATTTTTAAGTATTCTACAAATTTACTTGGTAGAGCTTCTAAATAAACCTATTTCCATAACCGATTTTTACTTTCTTTGACCTCAAAGATTCTTTGGGTCCATTCTTTGTGAAATTGCTCATATTCTAACATTTTTCTGCACTTCATGTTCATGAGAACAATCTCATGTTTGTCAGCAATTTTATTTTCTGTTCCACACAAGTGCTCAAGAATCAGAGTGGTAAGAGAACCAATCATGTTATTCACTGTAGTCCCATCGGTGTGATAAACAATATCACCTTCTTCATCTTTGAGAATTTCTACTTCCATTTTAGTGATCATTAGAGGAGAAGAAATAACTTCCCACCATTTATTGAGGGTTCCTGTAAAACATTGGATAATAGTTTTGCATGTCTCTACTTCAGTTTTTCCCTTCATACACATAATTTTGTATGAGACATACATTCTGTCAATCATCTGTCTTATTTTTGCAATTAACAGATCATAAAATGTTCCATTCTTGGAACTAATCTTCAACAAATGTCTGGGTGTCTGGAAACCTACCTTTTCCAGCTAGATTAGGGGCTGAAGGTCTGGAAGAATGATGTGGAAGGTTCTCATAGGAAAGATTTTTGATTGTTACTAAGGAATGCCAGTCTTTAGGAGATTTTGAAGAAGATTCAGGTGTTTCTTCTTCAGGAGGAAAATGAAAAGGAAATCTTTTTACAATTTCTATCTCAGAGGGTTTATATACAGGAGATAGAATGGAGATATGTGGACTGGGAAGGATGAAAGAAGTAGGAATATATTTGTGAGGCTGACTACTTCTATTTTTTATTTCTGTTAAAGATTTTCCCATAGTAGAAAAGGCATTTCCTAATACTTCCATAATTTCTTCATGGTTTCTGCTAGATTCTCTAGCTCTATAGGAGATTTCTGTTAAAGCAGAATCCATTTTTTCTTTAACATCAATGACTTTTTCTTGTATATGATCCACTGATTGAACTATTTTATTTTTGGATACTTGTAGATCAAGGATCTGATCTTTTCTAGCAGAGTCATTGGTTATGGAAGTGTGTGTAGCCATTCCTCTTAGAGCAATATTTGTCCAGTTAAGTTGTTCAGAAACTGATTGGACTCTTTTGTCTATTCCAGACAATTGAATGGATTCTTCTTACAAGAGTAGAGGAATTGCTTTCACTTGTTTTGTGTTATCTTCTAACACAATTCCTTTGAAAGGAGGAAAAGTAGAATTTGATTCAACAATACTGCCATCAATACTTTTCCATTTATGTTTTGTGGAAGGAGATTCAGAGCTTTCTCCTACCATTTGGACTATAGGTTTTTGTTGTAATTTCTTCCACTCAAAGAAAGAAATCCAACTATCTTCTTTAGACATAAAGTCTTTCCATTTTCTGGCTTGCCTTTGTTTTTCAGTATTGGAAGTGGCAAGCTCAAATTCTTTAGTCTCAAGATTTGTGAATAAATCCCAATTTAACATCCTCTTGATCCATTCATCAAGAATAGATCGTTTCTGGCATCCTTTCATGACTATATGAAATTTATGTCTCTGATACCATTTGTAAAGCTACTCTCCTCAAACAACTTTGTCAGAGGCCTCCTCTGTCAAAGTTGTTTGAGGAGAGCAACTTTACAAATGGTATCAGAGCCATGACCTTCTTTTCAACCCGGGTATGATATCAGGTTTTCTTTTATCTGATATAGCTATTCGCTCTGTGTAAACATTTTTTGTGACAGTTCTCTTGTGTATAAAAGTCTTGTGTGATTGAGAATCCAGTGTTGTATCAAGAGTCTCGGGCTGTTTAAAGGCACACTTCCACTCTTGCGACACATTTGAGGCCGTATCAGTAGTCTCGGGCTGTTTAAAGGCACAGTTCCACTACTGCAACCTCCTGAAATATTTTACTAGTTTCTGCCTGAGCATTCGGCCAGGAGCCTGTCTAATCTTCTTTCGAGAAGACATAAGACTAAACGCCCTGCTTTTCCGTGCAGAAATAGTAACATCTACCATAATGGATTCTGGTTCAGTATCTTTTAGAGAAGTCAAGAATATTGAAGAATGTAGTACCTCTAGATCTGACCCTGTAAATAATCTTGATTCAATGTTTTCCTTAAATAGAAGTCAAAGTATAAATCATGCTGATATTGAAGAGGTCGAAGCAAATCCACAAGAAGCATGGAAACTACCTCCGATATCTCCTAGTAAAGTATATCAAGACCTAAATGTGTTCCATATCAAATCTATAACCAGAGTCTTTGTAAAAGAATCCATAAGTACTATACAGCAGAACAGTGACATAACTCAGACAATTTCCCTTATAAATCCAAAAGAAGTTCAAAAGGAAGCCAAGAAACATGGGACAAATTTCCTACACTTTGGATGTATCAGGATCGGCATAAATGCACTTGTCCATAAAGGAATAGATGCCTATGTGCTCTGCACTGTAAGGGATCTAACCCATAACAAGTTTACCAATTCTTTGATAGGTGGAATTGTTGCCCCTCTATCCAATGGACCAGTCTATTTTGACTGTTATCCAAATTTCTCTGTATATACTTTTGACGAAAATCTTACAGACATTATCAAACTACAGATCAGGACGACTGGATTCGACATGAGATCCACTAGAACAAATATAGTTGTCCAAGCTAGGGGTTGTTTTAGACATACAAATACTATGTTCCCAACTGTTTTACATACCCCTAGCAAAGAATCCCAGGAAAGTACTCTTGTCATAACTGATTCTCTAAACCAAAAAATGGAACATTGTACTATAAAATGGGAAAACCTTTCTTTTCCCACTGATTGGGTCATTGATATACCAAGGGCACCTGCACAAAGATCTATTACTTCTGCCCAGATAAAAGAGACACCAAAATCAGCAGTTATTTCTTTTCCACAAAGAAATCTTTCCCTATCATCCTCCTGTAAGATTGCCAATCCTCTACCTTCCTCTTCTTTTTGTCTACATCCTTCACTTCATTCCTTAGTAAACCAAGTGGGAAAATCTCCTTTTACAGTTAAATGTTTTGACTGTGGAGAGGTAATAAATTTGTCTACTCTTTCTATATTTACAGAAAATGAAAGTGTACAGTTTGAACATACAAATCACAATCCTAGAACAAATTTACCTCCACCACATTCCATTGCTAAAGACCAATGTCCACATCCCCAATGTTCTGATATTCCTTTTCCCCATGATTCCCATATACTGGTGATCCAAGACAACCTGTGTACAGAAATAAAATTGAGGCAAGAGGCTTATATCCCTAAGGATACAAGGAAACCATCCTCTTCAGAAATCAGAAAATTCTTGTCTCTTTCCAAAGGATGCAAAAGAGAGTCCATAAAAGAAGAATGGATGAAAGGAATGCTAAATTGGGACCTATATACTCATCCAGAAGCCAGAGAATTTGCCAGAAGAACTTCCAATGAAGAAAAAGTTAAACTAGCCAATAACTGGAAAAGCCTCATGGAAAAATAAAATATTTTTATATCTTTTTATGAATGGAACAAAAGAAAACCTCAAGCTCATTCATGGAAACCATATTTCAAAAAATATAGTCTTCTGAGTTGTCCAGTGCAAACTCTTTCTATATCTGGTTTAGGAAGAGAAATAAACAAGATCAAAAGATCAATGGTAATTTCTTCAAAACAAGAGAAAGAGGAAGATCAGAATCTTTAGATCCATCACCAGAAATATCATGTCTTGATTGAATAAAAAATTCAAGATTTACACTTCAAACTGAAGACATTGATTGATACTAGATCAGATCTAAATATACTCAATAAGCATGTTATCCCTATCTCTTTGTGGGAAAAAACGTAGGCTATGGTCGTGGGATTAGGAAACATCCCAAATGATATTTCTTTCCAAATACCTGAAGCAATTCTCTGTTTCCATGATTTTTGCCTTAAGCTAAAATTCCTTTTAGCAGATATTCTTGTGGCTTGTATCCTTGGTACTCCTTTTCTTGCAACAGTTTCACCTCATGGTTCAACCATGGTAACTCCAGAAAAACCAGGGTACTTTATTACAATCCAGGGTAGTAAAATAATCAAGCTTCCGTTTGTTTCTGCCCCAAGGATCTCACATGCAGTACAATTAAATATCAGAAAAACTGAGAAAATCAAGGAGCTAAAAGAATTTCAGGTAGAAATTAGAATAAGAGATCAATTAAAAAGGCCAGATATCCAAGAAAATATTCTCTTATTAAAAGAAGAATTTGTTAATATAGTATGTTCAAAGAATCCTACTGCCTTTTGGAAACAGAAGAAGCATGAAGTCTTCCTCCCTTATAGATAATACTATCAAGGAAAGCCTTGCAAGAGCAGAGCAATACCTATGAATGCTAAATACCAAAGGCTATGTACAGAAGAAATTGAGGGGTTATTAAAAAAGGAACTAATTAGAAAATATAATAGCCCTTGGAACTGTTATGGATTGTATGTGAACAAACACTCAGAGCAAATCAGAGGAGTTCCTAGGTTGCTAATTAACTATAAGCCTCTCAATAAAGTGCTAGCAGATGATACTTATCCTATTCCAAATAAAAGCAGTCTTTTTACCAGGATAGCAGGCGCTAAGATTTTTTCAAAGTTTGATTTAAAATCCAGATTCTGGTAGGTAGCTATCCATGAAAAGGATAAATTTAAAATTTCTTTTAATGTTCCTGTTGGTCACTATGAATGGAATGTCATGCATTTGGGATTAAAAAATGCCCCTGCAAAATTTCAGAGAGTTATGGATGATACTTTAAAGCCATATTTTGACTGGCTTATTGTATACATAGATGATATCCTTGTTTTCTCTTCATCCATAGATCAACATTTTAAACATGTGAAGAAACTCCTGTAGGTTATTAAGCAAGCTAGCCTAGTTATTTAAAAGAAAAAGATTGAGATTTTTCAAACCCAAATCAAGTTTTTGGGCCATACTATTGACAATGGTCAAATCACTCTGCAAACTCATGCTGTTGAATTTGCAGATAAATTTCCAAATAAGATTCTTGACAAAACACAGCTACAAAGGTTCTTAGGAAGCTTAAATTATATAAGTCATTTTTATAAAAAATGTGCTCAAGACAGAAAGCTTCTTAATGATAGATTGAAGAAAGAACCTAGTGCCTGGATGGAAGCACATACTCAGGCTGTAAAAAATATCAAAGCCAAAGTTAAGAATCTTCCAATATTACATATTTCTGATGATTCTCTCCCAAAAATAGTAGAAACTGATGCCAGTAATATTGGATGGGGGACAGTATTGAAGCAAGTCAGAAATAAAGGAAAATAAGAGGTTATCCAATTTGCCTCTGGTCTATGGTAGGCAGCTGAAAAGAATTATTCTACCCTAGATAAAGAAATAAAAGTTGCCTTGAATTTCATACATAAATTTGAGATTTATCTGATTTATAAAAGGTTTCTCCTAAGAACTGATGTTGTAGCAATGAATAAAGTTCTAAACAAAGAACTAAAATATCCTGGAGATTCCAAATTTGCAAGGTGGAAAGCTCTTTTTAGTAATTTTTATTTCTCTATAGAACATATTAAAGGAATAAATAATTCCCTTCCCGATTTTTTAAGGAGGGAACATTTAAAGAATCACTCCCTAATAATCTCTGTGTAGCTCAGAGATGGATCAGAACAAGTGATAAATATTCCTGATTCTTTAAGATGGGAATCTTATGCAGATGAATGGGTACCAAGGTGGGAATTAAGAAGCACAAAGCTTCTTTCAAGAACAACTCAAGTCTCATACTCAAGCCTAGTTCCTGAAGTCAGGGGAAGAAGAATCTCCAATGTTCTGACACCCATTATTACTCAAGCAAATGAAAAGGATTCCCAAGCACAATATGCTTTAACAGAACTCTTTCATGATATAACATTAATATGGGATATGAGAAACAATGAAGGAAATAATCAGCAATACTTCTGCCTAGACAAACCCTGATTATTATACCAGTGGGGTGAAGGAAATCCTGATATTATTTTCCCAGAGATAAGTTTAAATTATCATGAATATCGAAATCTATGGTGGGAATTTGTTCAAAAAGAAGATGTTTTGGTCATGGTTAAATTTAGTTGTGTAAATGCTGCAACCGCTGGAAGACCACCAATATGGATTGCTGATTGGTGGAAATATTTTGGTCTTAATAAAAGTGCAATAGATCCTAATCTTCTAGGATCTTTTCCTCCATTACATGCTGTCCGAGATCTTTTCCTCCAAGGGCCAAATGATGGAGAACTTTTGAGACGATTCATCCTCAATCATTTTTAGTGGGGAATCAAATCAAATATTTTCCTACAGATCATAAATGGAGTACCTTTTATAGCACGAAAAATCTACACAAAGAATTGGGATACTCTACATTATCCCGAAAGATTTTCTAGCTTCATTGAAAATGATTAAAGATTGTGTCATAATTCATGTCTAAATGGCCGACAGTGGTGCCATTCAGTTTCCGTGGGTTGCCGTCATCAAACTCCACTTTGTATATAATTTAGTCATTCCAAATATAGTGTTGTCTTGTCCAAATAAAGGGAATCTTGGAAACTCGGAGCACTTCTCTGACTTTTGGTGCGGATTGACCCACATTTCCAAGATGCTCTATTATTTAGCATGTGATGATTTTCTTTATGACATCTATGTATGTACTCTGGTCGAGGAATCTTGCATGATCACCTCATCAGATTTACTGTTCTCGATTACTTGCGGTGGATTTGAAATAAAGCTTGTGATTTGGTCAGACATTCCTGCATGAATACATCTGTCGAATCCTAAAAGTAAGATTGAGTGGTAGACATGTAGGACCACTTGTCTATTAGGGGCCTGGCTTCATAATGACTCCATCCTCCTAAATTTATATAAAAGGAAGGAAGGAGCTCATTAAGATCATTCCTGAATGCGAGTCTAGAGTGTGAGTCTTAAGTCTCTAAGCTTCCCTCCTGTCTGAAGCTTCGTGTCTTTCTGTCTGTAAGTCTGTAAGTCTTTAAGACTGTGAGTCTGTAAGTTGAGCGAAGAGAATCCAGCTCAGAGTCTGTAATCTGTGCATCTGGCACAAATATATTGTATACCCGAAAGCTTTGTGCTCTGATAATATAAAGACTTCCGCTTGTGATTATATCTCTGATGCTTGTCTATTGTCTCTCTATTATGCGCACATTGTAACTTCATTTATTTGCCTGTATTTGAATCTGTTGCTCCTTGGTACTGCTAAGACTAATTTCTCTCATCCAGTTGGCAAGGCTGCTGGTAGTTTGGTGTAAAGCGTCTGCCAAGCAGTGGTAGTAAGTCCCACTAGGCAAGGAGGCCGCTAAGGGTAGTGGTAGCTGCAAAGATTCACTGATAACCAGCTATAGGCTTCAAATAGAACTGCAAGAGCCTGATGGACTTCGGGTGGTGGGGTTCCAAAAGTTAAGCAGAGTAAAGTGGTTAACCCGACGATATTGGTGCTGACGGAAGTAGCAGAAAATAGAAGACCAGATGGTGAAGGGAGATTGCGCATGAGACAAGCGATCAAAATTCAAGCTTCATTCTCTGACAGAGGAGGCCTCTGACAAAGTTGTTCGAGGAGAGGAGCTTTACAAATGGCATAAGAGCCATGACCTTCTTTTCAACCTTGGTATGATATCATACTCTCTTCAATCTGATATAGCTATTCGCTCTGTGTAAACATTTTTTGTGATAGTTCTCTTGTGTATAAAATTCTTGTGTGATTGAGAATACAATGTTGTATCAAGAGTCTCGGGCTATTTAAAGGCACGGTTCCACTCTTGCGATACCAATTTGTAAAGATTCTCTCCTCCAATTTGTAAAGATGTGTCACAAGAGTGGAAATGTGCCTTTAAACAGCCTGAGACTCTTGATACGGCACTAGATTCTCAATCACACAAGACTTTTATACAAAAGAGAACTATCACAAAAAATATTTACACAGAGGGAATAACTATATCAAATCGAAGAGAGTCTGATATCATACCCGGGTTGAAAAGAAGGTCATGGCTCTTATACCATTTGTAAAGATGCTCTCCTCGAACAACTTTGTCAGAGGCCTCCTCTGTCAGAGAATAAAGATTGACTTTTGATCGCTTGTCTCATGCACAATCTCCCTTCACCATCTGGTCTTCTGATTTCTGCTACTTCCATCAGCACCAATATCGTCGGGTTAACCTCTTTACTCTGCTTAACTTTCAGAACCCCACCACCCGAAGTCTATCAGGCTCTTGTAGTTCTATTTGAAGCCTATAGATGGTTATCAACGAATCTCTACAGCTACCACTTCCCTTAGCGGCCTCCTTGCCTAGCGGGACTTACTACCACTTCTCGACAGATGCTTTACACCAAACTACCAGCAACCTTGCCGACTGGATGAGAGAACTTAGTCTTAGCAGTACCAAGGAGCAACAAATGCAAATACAGGCAAATAAATGAAGTCACAATGTGCGCATAATAGAGAGACAATAGACAAGCATCAAAGATATAATCACAAGAGGAAGTCTTTATATTATCATAGCATAAAGCTTTCGGGTATACAATATATTTGTGCCAGATGCACAGATTACAGACTCTGAGCAGGATGCTCTTCGCTCAACTTACAGACTCACAGTCTTAGAGACTTACAGACTTACGGACAGAAAGACATGAAGCTTCACGCAGGAGGGAAGCTTAGAGACTTAAGACTCACACTCTAGACTCGCATTCAGGAATGAACTTAATGAGCTCCTTTCTTCTTTTTATATAAATTTGGGAGGATGGAGTCATTATGAAGCCAGGCCCCGAATAGACAAGTGGTCCTACATGTCTACCACTCAATCTTACTTTTAGGATTCGGCAGATGTATTCACGCAGGAATCTCTGACCAAATCACAAGCTTTATTTCAAATCCACCAAAAGTAATCGGGAACAGTAAATATGAGGAGGTGATCGTGCAAGATTCCCCGACCAGAGTACAGACATAGATGTCATAAAGAAAAGCATCACATGCTAAATAGTAGAGCATCTTGGAAATGTGGGTCAATCCACACCAAAAGTCGGAGAAGTGCTCCGAGTTTCCAAGATTCCCTTTATTTTGACAAGACAACACTATATTTGGAATGACTCAATTATGTACAAAGTGGAGTTTGATGACGACAACCCACGGAAACCAAATGGCACCACTGTCAGCCATTTAGACATGAATCATTACACTGTGGAACTTTGAGGTGTAAGCCCACAAAACCATTATTCTAATGGGTGATCATGAAAATGTCTGAAGTTGTATGGGTCCCAATGCTGAGTGTATATTTCTCTGACTAGCTCAGGATCATCATCATAGATTTCTTCATCTTGATGCAGTAAGAACTTGGTTCTAATTATCCATGGATTTTTTTCACTTATAAACAACATTTTGTATTCTTCTTCAGAGAATAAGTCATTAATAGTATCAAGTCTTCTGTTATGGAAGAGAAACATTCTCCCAACTTGTGTTACATCTGGAGTTATACTGACTGGATCTAAGCCAAATTGATGCCACCATTCTAACATCCAGTCAAGTTCAGGCCAATCTCTGAAAGAATGAGCAAATCTTATCATACAATAATAATACTTATACCTGTCTGTCCAGAGACAAATATTAAACCACATAGTTTTATATTGCTGATAATCTACACTAAACATTCTTTCATTTGGATTCCTGTTCGGCCATTCTTGGATTGTTCTCATTCTATTGATTTGGAAGAAATGGTATGCAGGAGTTTCTTCCCATTTTCTGGTTTGATGGTCATACCATTGTCTATTAGCATATCTTAATCTGATTAAATCTCTCATTTCTATAAGCTTTTCCCTTGATGTAGTAGTAGTAGTTTGATGCATTCTTCCTAGTATATGCTGAGGAGAGAGTACATTTATGTGTGTATTCCTTGAAAATCCAGGTAGTCCCAATTCTACTTTTTCAGAATGCCGAAGCTGCCATGAAGGTGTCCAGTGTTCTTTGAATGTTTCCCATGGAGTGTTATCATCCAAATAATGAGTAATAGGAGCATTTATTTGATCATCAAAGACTTATACTATTACCAGACTCTTTTGACAATAAGCAATTTGGACATAAGTCTCATAGATAAAAGGTAGTTCTATCCTTTTGGGAGGGTTTTCCCCTTTCTTTGGCAGTGTGATAAAATAACCATACCTTTGATCTGGAAAAATGCAGTAACCATGCGGTTCTACTGCAGATAAAAAAGGGGTACCAAGTATACAATCAACAGGCAGATCTGAAATTTGAAATTTCATCCCTAATGCATATTCTTGAAGTAACAGGATGCCTTTGGGAATTTCAAACTGGAAAGAAGTATTTACATTTCCTAGTCCAGTAGCTGATCCAAAACTAGGAAGCCAATATTTTGCAAGGATGAGATCTTTATGCAATAAGTTTAGATCAGATCGAGTATCTATCAGTGCAGTAAGGAAAAATACCTGTTGATTTATTTCCAACTGGATCTTGATATAGTATTTCTGATATTTAACAGGCAGGATTTTGATGCCTGTCATTCCCTGCATTTCAGTTGTTGTTTGCTCCTATAAAATTGACTCAAAAGGAGCATCTTCTAGTAGAGGAGGAATTGATTCCAATCTTGTTTTGATTTCCCTGATTTCCTGTTTGGCCCATGAATCAATTTTAAAACTGAATTCAGCATCTCCTTCCATTTTTCTGATCGTTTCTTTTAATTCAGAGACTTCCTTTTTTAAAAAGAACACTTCTTTGGCTAAATCTGTAACAGAGGTATTCTGTATCTTCAGTTCTCTGTTAAATTTGATATATGTCTTAGTGTTTTTATCAAAGGAAGCATCTAAGAACAAAGGCTATCTTTTTGTTGTCTCAGAACCTTTTTCCTTTTGTTCTGCTTTGACAGTCTTGATGAAAGTTTCAAGAAGGGATTTTTTCATATCCCCTTCTGGGAGGCTTTTAATCTGGGCAAGCATTTGTGCCTCTTGATCTCCAGTTTTCAATTTTTCTGGAAATCTTGGTTATGAATCTTGATCAGAACTAGAATCATCAGTGCTACTATCACAAGTACAAAAATTTGGATTACTGCAACTGCAATTCTGGTTTATCAGTATTTCTTTTTCTGATGCATACTCAAACTTAGATGTGCTGCTAGAAGAAGAGAAACATCCATCCCTTAGAAGATGTACTTCTTCTTTTACCTTAAAGGGATTATAAGGGCAAGAGTTGGTATCGTGGTTATTGGCTCCACATCGATTGCAATGGAGCTTTAGAGCTAGTTGTCTTTTTTCTTGAGCCTCTTTTGCTTTTTGTTCTGAAAATTTCCCTTTAGCTTTTCTAGAGGCTTCATTGTCAGGACAATCATGGGCATAATGGCCATTTTCTCCACAAATCAAACAGATTACACCTTGTTTGATTTCATGTTTATGAGTTTTGAGCTTAATATCTTTTGGCTCAAAATAATGGGTTCTAGGAACATATTTGTACCTAGCTTTGTATTTTCTCCCCTTTTCTCCCCAGAGATGTTTTGGGTTCTTTTTCCTTTTTCTTCCTGGATTTGTAAGATATAGACCATATTGTTCACAAATTGTCTTTTGATCAGGGAGATAGGAGGACCTTGACACAAAATGTTGTACATTCATACTAGTGCATAGTCCTATTAGGGCTTTGGTTATCAGTGAATATATTTCTCCCCAAGTATACATTTCATAGGGAAGTTTGAATACTTCCTCCATTTTTAAGTATTCTACAAATTTACTTGGTAGAGCTACTAAATAAACTTGTTTCCATAACAGATTTTTACTTTCTTTGACCTCAAAGATTTTTTGGGTCCATTCTTTGTGAAATTGCTCATATTCTAACATTTTTCTGCACTTCATGTTCATGAGAACAATCTCATGTTTGTCAGCAATTTCATTTTTTGTTCCACACCAGTGCTCAAGAATCAGAGTGGTAAGAGCACCAATCATATTATTCACTGTAGTCCCATCGGTGTGATAAACAATATCACCTTCTTCATCTTTGAGAATTTATGCTTCCATTTTAGTGATCATTAGAGGAGAAGAAATAACTTCCCACCATTTATTGAGGGTTCCTGTAAAGCATTGGATAATAGTTTTGCATGCCTCTACTTCAGTTTTTCCCTTCATACACATAATTTTGTATGAGACATACATTTTGTCAATCATCTATCTTATTTGTGCAATTTACAGATCATCAATGTTCCATTCTTGGAACTAATCTTCAACAAATGTCTGGCTGTCTGGAAGCCTACCTTTTCCAGCTAGATCGGGGGCTGAAGGTCTGGAAGAATGATGTCGAAGGTTCTCATAGGCCGTATTTTTTATTGTTACTAAGGAATGCCGGTCTTTAGGAGATTTTGAAGAAGATTCAGGTGTTTCTTCTTCAGGAGGGAAATGAAAAGGAAATCTTTTTACAATTTCTATCTCAGAGGGTTTATGTACAGGAGATAGAATGGAGATATGTGGACTGGGAAGGATGAAAGAAGTAGGAATAGGTTTGTCGGGCTGACTACTTCTACTTTTTATTTCTGTTAAATATTTTCCCATAGTAGAAAAGGCATTTCCTAATCCTTCCTTAATTTCTTCATGGTTTCTGCTAGATGTTGGACATGCTTAACAGGTAGCATATGCTTTTCATTGATGGAAAGTACAACAATGAAGATGGCATGTATATAGGAAGAATGTACAAAAGATTGTTGGCATGTTTTATAGGATGACAGGCAAACAAAAGACAAAGTTCAAAGAGCTGAATGATCGCGCGCAGACGTCGGAATCCTTTATGGATTCGAGGAGAATAAGCTCAGGAGGCATAGCATTCTTATACACGCAAGGAGCACAGGAAAGAGACCGAGAGTCGTCGGATCTCACTCGGAAATCCCGACAACTGTTGGATCAGGAGAAGCTGCGCAGATGTTAAGCGTAGGAGTTGGCATGTAGAAGAAGTGATCTGCGGAGACAGATTGGAAGCAGATACCCAACAACCGTCAGATCTGCAAAAGATGCGAGGGAGATAAGCCATCAGAGAATCGAGGATCGGGACTTTGAAATGTCCAATTCATTCGACAATGAAAACTCTGAAATCGCNGTTTCTTCTTCAGGAGGGAAATGAAAAGGAAATCTTTTTACAATTTCTATCTCAGAGGGTTTATGTACAGGAGATAGAATGGAGATATGTGGACTGGGAAGGATGAAAGAAGTAGGAATAGGTTTGTCGGGCTGACTACTTCTACTTTTTATTTCTGTTAAATATTTTCCCATAGTAGAAAAGGCATTTCCTAATCCTTCCTTAATTTCTTCATGGTTTCTGCTAGATGTTGGACATGCTTAACAGGTAGCATATGCTTTTCATTGATGGAAAGTACAACAATGAAGATGGCATGTATATAGGAAGAATGTACAAAAGATTGTTGGCATGTTTTATAGGATGACAGGCAAACAAAAGACAAAGTTCAAAGAGCTGAATGATCGCGCGCAGACGTCGGAATCCTTTATGGATTCGAGGAGAATAAGCTCAGGAGGCATAGCATTCTTATACACGCAAGGAGCACAGGAAAGAGACCGAGAGTCGTCGGATCTCACTCGGAAATCCCGACAACTGTTGGATCAGGAGAAGCTGCGCAGATGTTAAGCGTAGGAGTTGGCATGTAGAAGAAGTGATCTGCGGAGACAGATTGGAAGCAGATACCCAACAACCGTCAGATCTGCAAAAGATGCGAGGGAGATAAGCCATCAGAGAATCGAGGATCGGGACTTTGAAATGTCCAATTCATTCGACAATGAAAACTCTGAAATCGCGATATGCGATTTCACGATTTGATCACAGCCGTTAAATCAAGCAGCGATCGGGACCATCCACGTGTAGACAGGAGGCTTCATCGGAGAATCAGGTAGCGGAGTTTCACGAGTCTCGTGAACAATGACAACGAAAACCCAAAAATCGCGATATGCAATTTCGCGATTAAATCGCAGCTGTTGAGCCAATATTGCATCTGAACCGTTGATCCAACTCACGACAGCAGACCACATCAGCAAGGGACACATGGCACAACCAGGGAATGACAAGTGTCAGGCAGATTCAACACTTCAGGCACATGTAAGTCACGAATCAGAGTGACACATGGTAGGATCTAACACGTGTCAAACTACGTGTGACGTCAGCAGAGGCATCGATGATCGGGACCACCCATCTGAGGGACAGGGGTCGAAGATCAAGGCACCGTCGGCATATTGGACATCGGGAAATCAGAGTTCCTAAGATAGAAGGAAATGAGAGATCGAAAGTCTCGAAATCCTGAAGGGATCGAGACCGTCCATCTGAGGGACAGGTGTCGGAAATCAAGAGCGAATCGGGATATCGCCAATTGGGAAATCAGAGTTCCCAAGGTCAAAAGGAATAGGACATCGGAAGTCTCGAAATCCTGACACAATCGGGACCATCCATCTGAGAGGACGTGTGGCAGGAGATTGGTGCCATCGACGAAAGGCCCGACAGGAGGTCGTTCATCGGCTAATCGGAAATCGGGATATCGAAGATCCCGGGCAAAAAGGGTTTTGTGCATTTCAAAATTGCGATCCACGAAATCCCGATGAGTGGGGTATAGCTGTCAGCACAACAGCGAAGGAGGACAGAGGAGTAGTGAAGGCCAGTTGTTAGCATATGAAAGGAGCATCAGGATTTGGACGATCGGGAATCACGCGGGTGAATGCATTGATGCATCACAAAGCCCGTAGCCACGAAGGGGTTAGGTTGTGGTCATGGGTAATGGTCACATGGACCAGGGCTCAGTCAGGAGGGCTGAAGCGCATCGTGAATCGCGAAATCGTGAATCCCTTGGACATAAACATTTTGTCATCGTAAGTGCCGAAACTCCGATGGAGTGATAAGACCAAGGTCACACGAAGGAAGGTCACATGGACCATTATGTAGCTATAAGGGGCTAGCATATGGAATGTCGAAACCCGATTCAAAAAGGCACGCATAGGTTTAATTCAAATTTCGAAAAGTGGCCCGATTTCCTCCAGGCAATAAATATGGGACCCAATGAGCATTGAACGGGTCCTGGCCCAATGGGCTTAAGAAGGGGTCGATGCTCTTCCTACATGTGATTCGGCAGAGGCAAAGGAGGACTGTGATAGGTCGCGTAGGTCCTTTTGGAGGATGCAGAGGCCATTTTCTGATAGTAGGGATATCTACTGGTGGGTGAGGTCATTTGTGCAGGCCGCATGGAAGGTTTGAGGAAAGAGGAACCTCCTAGTGGCAGTCGGGTGACAAATCTACATTGACAGAGAGATCTTAGCTGTGGGTTCAATAACCATGAGAGCAGAGGCATCATCTCCAGGTTTATTGACTTGTTTAATGTGTGTCTTTTGATAACTGCCTAGCAGTCTGTAGATCTGTGTTTACTCTTGAGATAATTTCAGTTACTGTCATAACTACTAGATCAAACTGCCTGATCCAGTGTGAAAATTAATGAAACGTGGTCAGTAGTGAGTATGAGGGTTAAACCCTTCAGTAGTAGCAATCTGCCAATAGAAACTAGTGCTATCTTCAGGGGGTTGAAGCTCCCTTCTAGGAAAGGCTGGTAAACGAGAGAAGGTTGTAGCCTTTTGTAGGTAGAAGCCTGCGTACTAGTATGATTTTTCACTAGTACATTGTTGTAGAATGTTTTCTTAATAATAATCACTGAAGACAGAGACAACAGCAGCGGTGGTTTTCTCCCGATTTGGGTTTCCACCTTAAATCCCGGTGTTCATGTGTCCTACTCATCTGTGCTAGTTTATTTTGTTGAATTACTGTTTAAAAGACATCTGATGAATGAAGAAATCCATAATAAGATCTCTGGATGCACTACTATTTTCATAAGAATATACAACAACTGATCTCTATAAAGTAGACTAAGATTTTTCAGTGAAAGA
>SNQJ01S0018655.1:18846-38692 GCA_010110895.2 Picea sitchensis | reverse complement strand
TGGATGCACTATTGTTTTCATAAGAATATACAACAACTGATCTCTATAAAGTAGACTAAGATTTTTCAGTGAAAGAAAAGTTAAAAATTGATTGATAGCTCAAAATACTGATTCACCCCCCCTCTCAGTATTTTTCAACATCTCTGGCTCTATAGGAGATTTTTGTTAAAGAAGAATCCATTTTGTCTTTAACATCAATGACTTTTTCTTGTATTTGATCCACTAATTGAACTATTGTACTTGTGGATACTTGTAGATCAAGGATCTGATCTTTTCTAGCATAGTCATTGGTTATGAAAGTGTGTGTAGCCATTCCTCTTAGAGCAGTATTTGTCCAGTTAAGTTGTTCAGAAACTGATTGGACTCTTTTGTCTATTCCAGACAATTGAATGGCTTCTTCTGACAAGAGTAGAGGAATTGCTTTCACTTGTTTTGTGTTATCTTCTAACACAATTCCTTTGAAAGGAGGAAAAGTAGAATTTGATTCAACAATACTGCCATCAATACTTTTCAATTTATGTTTTGGGGCAGAAGATTCAGAGCTTTATCCTACCATTTGGACTATAGGTTTTTGTTGTAATTTCTTCCAGTCAAAGAAAGAAATCCAACTATCTTCTTCAGACATAAAGTCTTTCCATTTTCTGGCTTGCCTTTGTTTTTCAGTATTGGAAGTGGCAAGCTCAAATTCTTTAGTCTCAAGATTTGTGAATAAATCCCAATTTAACATCTTCTGGATCCATTCATCGGGAATAGATCCTTTCTGGCATCCTTTCATTACTGTATGAAATTTATGGCTCTGATACCATTTGTAAAGCTTCTCTCCTCGAACAACTTTGTCAGAGGCCTCCTCTGTCAAAGTTGTTTGAGGAGAGCAACTTTACAAATGGTATAAGATCCATGACCTTCTTTTCAACCCGGGTATGATATCATACTCTCTTCGATCTGATATAGCTATTCACTCTGTGTAAACATTTTTTGTGATAGTTCTCTTGTGTATAAAAGTCTTGTGTGATTGAGAATCCAGTGTCGTATCAAGAGTCTCGGGCTGTTTAAAGGCACAGTTCCACTCTTGCGACACATCTGAGGCCGTATCAGTAGTCTCCGGCTGTTTAAAGGCACAGTTTCACTACTGCAACCTCCTGAAATATTTTGCTAGTTTCTGCCTGAGCAGTCGGCCAGGATCCTGTCTAATCTTCTTTCGAGAAGACATAAGACTAAACGCCCTACTTTTCTGTGCAGAAATAGTAACATCTACCATAATGGATTCCAGGTCAGTATCTTTTAGAGAAGTCAAGAATGCTGAAGAATGTAGTACCTCTGGATCTGACCCTGTAAATAATCTTGAGTCAATGTTTTCCTTAAATAGAAGTCAAAGTATAAATCATGTTGATATTGAAGAGGTCGAAGCAAATCCACAAGCAGCATGAAAACTACCTCCGATATCTCCTAGTAAAGTATATCAAGACCTAAATGTGTTCCATCTCAAAGCTATAACCAGAGTCTTTGTAAAAGAATCCATAAGTACTATACAATAGTACAGTGACATAACTCAGACAATTTCCCTTATAAATCCAAAAGAAGTTCAAAAGGAAGCTAAGAAACATGGGACAAATTTCCTACACTTTGGATGTATCAGGATCGGCATAAATGCACTTTTCCATAAAGGAATAGATGCCTATGTGCTCTTCATTGTAAGGGATCTAACCCATAACAAGTTTACCGATTCTTTGATAGGTGGAATTTTCTCCCCTCTATCCAATGGACCAGTCTATTTTGACTGTTATCCAAATTTCTCTGTATATACTTTTGACGAAAATCTTGTAGACATTCTCAAACTGCAGATCAGGACGACTGGATTCGACATGAGATCCACTAGAACAAATATAGCTATCCAAGCTAGGGGTTGTTTTAGACATACAAATACTATGTTCCCAGTTGTTTTACATACCCCTAGCAAAGAATCCCAGGCAAGTACTCTTATCATAACTGATTCTCTAAATAAAAAAATGGAACATTGTACTACAAAATGGGAAAACCTTTCTTTTCCCACTGATTGGGTCATTGATATACCAAGGGCACCTGCACAAATATCTATTACTTCTGCCCAGATAAAAGAGACACCAAACTCAGCAGTTATTTCTTTTCCACAAAGAAATCTTTCCCTATCATCCTCCTGTAAGATAGCCAATCCTCTACCTTCCTCTTCTTTTTGTCTACATACTTCACTTCATTCCTTAGCAAACCAAGTGGGGAAATCTCCTTTTACAGTTAAATGTTTGGACTGTGGAGAGGTAATAAATTTGTCTACTCTTTCTATATTTGCAGAAAATGAAAGAGTACAGTTTGAACATACAAATCACAATCCTAGAACAAATTTACCTCCACCACATTCCATTGCTAAAGACCAATGTCCACATCCCCAATGTTCTGATATCCCTTTTCCCCATGATTCCCATATACTGGTGATCCAAGACAACCTGTGTATAGAAATAAAATTGAGGCAAGAGGCTTATATCCCTAAGGATACAAGGAAACCATCCTCTTCAGAAATCAGAAAATTCTTGTCTCTTTCCAAAGGATGCAAAAGAGAGTCCATAAAAGAAGAATGGATGAAAGAAATTGTAAATTGGGACTTATATACTCATCCAGAAGCCAGAGAAATTGCCAGAAGAACTTCCAATGAAGAAATAATTAAACTAGCCAATAACTGGAAAAGCCTCATGGAAAAAGAAAAGATTTTTATATCTTTTTATGAATGGAACAAAAGAAAACCTCAAGCTCATCCATGGAAACCAGATTTCAAAAAATCTAGTCTTATGAGTTGTCCAGTGCAAACTCTTTCTATATCTGATTTAGGAAGAGAAATAAACAAGATCAAAAGATCAATGGTAAGTTCTTCAAAACAAGAGAAAGAGGAAGATCAGAATCTTCAGATTCAGTACCAGAAATAATATGTCTTGATTGAATTAAAAATTCAAGATTTACACTTCAAACTGAAGACATTGACTGATACTAAATCAGGTCTAAATATACTCAATAAGCATGTTATCCCTGTCTCTTTGTGGGAAAAAACTCAGGCTATGGTCGTGGGATTAGGAAACATCCCAAATGACATTTCTTTCGAAATACCTGAAGCAATTCTCTGTTTCCATGATTTTTGCCTTAAGCTAAAATTCCTTTTAGCAGATATTCCTGTGGCTTGTATCCTTGGTACTCCTTTTCTTGCAACAGTTTCACCTCATGGTTCAACCATGGTAACTCCAGAAAAACCAGGGTACTTTATCACAATCCAGGGTAGTAAAATAATCAAACTTCCATTTGTTTCTGCCCCAAGGATCTCAGATGCAGTATAGTTAAATATCAGAAAAACTGAGAAAATCAAGGAGCTAAAAGAATTTCAGGCAGAAATTAGAATAAGAGATCAATTAAAAAGGCCAGATATCCAAGAAAAGATTCTCTTATTAAAAGAAGAATTTGTTAATATAGTATGTTCAGAGAATCCTACTGCCTTTTGGAAACCGAAGAAGCATGAAGTCTTCCTCCCTTATAGAGAAGAATATCAAGGAAAGCCTTGCAAGAGTAGAGCAATACCTATGAATGCTAAATACCAAAGGCTATGTACATAAGAAATTGAGGGGTTATTAAGAAAGGAACTAATTAGAAAATCTACTAGCCCTTGGAACTGTTATGGATTTTATGTGAACAAACACTCAGAGAAAATCAGAGGAGTTCCTAGGTTGGTAGTTAACTATAAGCCTCTCAATAAAGTGCTAGCAGATGATACTTATCCTATTCCAAATAAAAGCAGTCTTGTCACCAGGATAGCAGGCGCTAAGATTTTTTCAAAGTTTGATTTAAAAATTGGATTCTGGCAGGTAGCTATCCATGAAAAGGATAAATTTAAAACTTCTTTTAATGTTCCTGTTGGTCACTATGAATGGAATGTCGTGCCTTTTGGATTAAAAAATGCCCCAGCAAAATTTCAGAGAGTTATGGATGATACTTTAAAGCCATATTTTGACTGGCTTATTGTATACATAGATGATATCCTTGTTTTCTCTTCATCCATAGATCAGCATTTTAAACATGTGAAGAAACTCCTCCAGTTATTAAGAAAGCTGGCCTAGTTATTTCAAAGAAAAAGATTGAGCTTTTTCAAACCCAAATCAAGTTTTTGGGCCATACTATTGACAATGGTCAAATCACTCTGCAAACTCATGCTGTTGAATTTGCAGATAAATTTCCAAATAAGATTCTTGACAAAACACAGCTACAAAGGTTCTTAGGAAGCTTAAATTATATAAGTCATTTTTATAAAAAATGTGCTCAAGACAGAAAGCTTCTTAATGATAGATTGAAGAAAGTACCTAGTGCCTGGATGGAAGCACATACTCAGGCTGTAAAAAATATCAAAGACAAACTTAAGAATCTTCCAATCTTACATATTTCTGATGATTCTCTCCCAAAAATAGTAGAAACTGATGCCAGTAATATTGGATGGGGGGCAATATTGAAGCAAGTCAGAAATAAAGGAAAAAAAGAGGTTGTCCAATTTGCCTCTGGTCTATGGTAGGCAGCTAAAAAGAATTATTCTACCCTAGATAAAGAAATAAAATCTGCCTTGAATGCCATACACAAATTTGAGATTTATCTGATTTATAAAAGGTTTCTCCTAAGAACTGATGTTGTAGCAATGAATAAAGTTCTAAACAAAGAACTAAAAAATCCTGGAGATTCCAAATTTGCAAGGTGGCAAGATCTTTTTAGTAATTTTGATTTCTCTATAGAACATATTAAAGGAATAAATAATTCCCTTCCCGATTTTTTAAGCAGGTAACATTTAAAGAATCACTCCCTAATAATCTATGTGCAACTTAGAGATGGATCAGAACAAGTGATAAATATTCCTGATTCTTTAATATGGGAATCGTATGCAGATGAATGGGTACCAAGGTGGGAATTAAGAAGCAAAAAGCTTCTTTCAAGAACAACTCAAGTCTCATACTCAAGCCTAGTTCCTGAAGTCAGGGGAAGAAGAATCTCCAATGTTCTGACACCCAATATTACTCAAGCAAATGAAAAGGCTTCCCAAGCATAGTATGCTTTAACAAAACTCTTTCATGATATAACATTAATCTTACATATGAGAAACAATGAAGGAAATAATCAGCAATACTTCTACCTAGACAGACCCTGATTATTATACCAGTGGGCTGAAGGAAATCCTGATATTATTTTCCCAGAGACAAGTTTAAATTATCATGAATATTAAAATCTATGGTGGGAATTTGTTCAAAAAGAAGATGTCTTGGTCATGGTTAAATTTGGTTGTGTAAATGATGCAACCACTGGAAGACCACCAATATGGACTGTTGATTGGTGGAAATATTTTGGTCTTAATAAAAGTGCAATAGATCCTAATCTTCTAGGATCTTTTCATCCATTACATGCTATTCGAGATCTTTTCCTCCAAGGGCCAAATGATGGAGAACTTTCGAGACTATTCATCCTCAATCATTTTTAGTGGGGAATCAAATCAAATATTTTCCTATAGATCATAAATGGAGTACCTTTTATAGCACGAAAAATCTACACAAAGATTTGGGATACTCTACATTATCCTGAAAGATTTTCTAGCTTCATTGAAAATGATTAAAGATTGTGTCATAATTCATGTCTAAATCGCCAACAGTGGTGCCATCCCGTTTCCGTGGGTTGCCGTCATCAAAATCGACTTTGTATATAATTTAGTCATTTCAAATATAGTGTTGTCTTGTCCAAATAAAGGGAATCTTGGAAACTCGGAGCACTTCTCCGACTTTTGGTGCGGATTGACCCACATTTCCAAGATGCTCTACTGTTTAGCATGTGATGCTTTTATTTATGACATCTATGTCTATACTCTGGTTGGGGAATCTTGCACGATCACCTTGTCATATTTACTGTTCCCGATTACTTTCGGTGGATTTGAAATAAAGCTTGTGATTTGGTCAGAGATTCCTGCGTGAATACATCTGCCGAATCCTAAAAGTAAGATTGAGTGGTAGACATGTAGGACCACTTGTCTATTCAGGGCCTGGCTTCATAATGACTCCATCCTCCCAAATTTATATAAAAGGAAGGAAGGAGCTCATTAAGATCATTCCCGAATGGGAGTCTAGAGTGTGAGTCTTAAGTCTCTAAGCTTCCCTCCTGTCTGAAGCTTCGTGTCTTTCTATCTGTAAGTCTGTAAGTCTGTAAGTTGAGCGAAGAGCATCCTGCTCAGAGTCTGTAATCTGTGCATCTGGCACAAATATATTGTATACCCGAAAGATTTATGCTCTGATAATATAAAGACTTCCGCTTTTGATTATATCTCTTTTGCTTGTCTATTATCTCTCTATTATGCGCACATTATGACTTCATTTATTTTCCGGTATTTGCATCTGTTTCTCCTTGGTACTGCTAAGACTAAGTTCTCTCAACCAGTTGGCAAGGTTGCTGGTAGTTTGGTGTAAATCGTCTGCCGAGCAGTGGTAGTAAGTCCTGCTAGGCAAGGAGGCCGCTAAGGGTAGTGGTAGCTGTCGAGATTCGCTGATAACCAGCTATAGGCTTCAAACTGCAAGAGCTTGATGGACTTCAAGTGGTGGGGTTCCGAAAGTTAAGCAGAGTAAAGTGGTTAACCCGACGATATTGGTGCTGACGGAAGTAGCAGAAATCAGAAGACCAGATGGTGAAGCGAGATTGCGCATGAGACAAGCGATCAAAAGTCAAGATTCATTCTCTGACAGAGGAGGCCTCTGACAAAGTTGTTCGAGGAGAGCAGCTTTACAAAGATGAAGAAGGTGATATTGTTTATCACACTGATGGGACTACAGTGAATAATATGATTGGTGCTCTTACCACTCTGATTCTTGAGCACTGGTGTGGAACAGAAAATGAAATTGCTGACAAACATGAGATTGTTCTCATGAACATGAAGTGCAGAAAAATGTCAGAATATGAGCAATTTCACAAAGAATGGACCCAAAGAATCTTTGAGGTCAAAGAAAGTAAAAATCTGTTATGGAAATAGGTTTATTTAGCATCTCTACCAAGTAAATTTGTAGAATACTTAAAAATGGAGGAAGTATTCAAACTTCCCTATGAAATTTATACTTGGGGAGAAATATATTCACTGATAACCAAAGTCCTAATAGGAATATGCACTAGTATGAAGGTACAACATTCTGTGTCAAAGTCCTCTTATCTCTCTGATCAAAAGTCAATTTGTGAACAATATGGTCTATATCTTACAAATCCAGGAAGAAATAGGAAAAAGAAGCCAAAAGATCTATGGGGAGAAAAGGGGAGAAAATACAAAGCTACGTACAAATATGTTCATAGAACCCATTATTTTGGGCCAAAAGATATTAAGCTCAAAAATCATAAACATGAAATCGAACAGGGTGTAATCTGTTGTATTTGTGGAAAAAATGGCCATTATGCCCATGATTGTCCTGACAATGAAGCCTCTAGAAAAACTAAAGGGAAATTTTCAGAAAAAAAAGCAAAAGAGGCTCAAGAAAAAAGACAACTAGCTCTAAAGCTCCATTGCAATCGATGTGGAGCCAATAACCATGATACCAACTCTTGCCCTTATAATCCCTTTAAGGAAAAAGAAGAAGTACATCTTCTAAGGGATGGATGTTGCTCTTCTTCTATGCCTTTTACTTTACCCCATAAATTCTTACTCATCAACTGCATTTATATTTTTATCCTATCTAAATTGAGGCCATTAAATTTTTCTGAAGCTAAAAACTCCATGTTCAAAAGAATCTAATCTTCAAATTGATTATCTCATTGTTCACTTAAAACGCGACGGTTGTATTCACTCGAAAGAGTTCTGTTGCATAGTGATCTCCTCCAAGCACTCGATAGGTCCCTCTTTGTCACTTGGTGGTTGGAGCTTCACTCTGGCAGTTCCTTCACCTTTCTGTCTACATTACCTTCACATCCTTGGAAGATACAATGAGAGTTAGTCCCTCATGTTAAAGAATGAAGTGATGCAAAATAATTGAATAACATATTTCCAACTCTAGTCTGCAATAGATACCATTTAAAGAATTTTTTTTGGAAAACACATCAACCATACAAGCACACAAGAAAATAATACTCTCACACACTTATATATTCTGGGCTCTCCCATGGGGAAGTTACACCTGGTTCTGATACTAATTTAGAAAAAAAAATTGCACAAAACAATTAACACTTTTTATTATAAGAATGTTTTCAAACTTAAATACAACGAGTTTATATATGTTTGTGAGATCTAAATTATTCCAAACTTAGGAAGAGAGTTTGAGAGAATATCTCAAATATATCTAACAAACACAAACCAAATATACTAAAGTAAGCATTATCTCCAACAACAAGCATCGAAACATCAATGGTGAAATTGGGATTATCAGAGTTATGACATTCACGAAAAAAATAAAAGTAAAATTTGAAAAGTAAATTCTTAAACATGATTATTATGACATTATACTCTCCTCCAATTCATTTTTGCTTTATATGGCATAGGAGGTAATGTTCATGAATCTTATAAGAGTATCCTTTGTTTGAAGAAAAAGAGACTCATACATATATATAATCAATAAATTGTTTCATTTCTCAAGTTATTCTAAGAGAAAAATAAAAATAGGTTTTCATGTATGCACTAGGTTCTTTATCACCAACTTATCCTATTTATACTACTTCAGATATAAAATAGTATGCTTACAAAAAATAAATAGCTATAAATGACAAAGAAACAATGATATAACCACAACAATACCATAATAATACCAGAATAACACCAAAAAGAGCACTTTTACTATTGATAGCAATGTTCACTTGCCTCTTTGAGGAGACAATCTCAGTAGAGAAGAGCTCTATTACAATAATATCCAAGAGAATATTTAGAATACCCTCTACTTCTATTTATACTAAATCTATCTTATCCAAACAAACAATCTAGAGGAAGATCCTTCTATAAGTGGAAGCTTCTATCAGGTCTTCTTACATTTGACTTATTCTTCCATATTGCTAGGCCTTATTAATATTGGCCTTTATTACTTGGAATTGTATTATTCTATTTATGTTAGGGGTTAGGGAGGTTAGGTCCCTAAAATTCCCTCCCCCTTGAAGAACATCCTTTTTCTCAAGGCTTCAGATGAGGGAATTGTTGTAGAATGGTGGCTGGCTTCCAAGTGGCATCTTTTAGAGGGGTATCTTTCCATTGGATTAACACTTCCTCGATGGTGCGCTGATGGAGGTGATGCTCTTTCTAGGCCAAGATTTCTTGTGTATGAAACCATATGGAACCTTCTTCATCCAACTCAGGGAGACTAGTTTGAGTTTGGCACTTAGTTCCAATCACCTTCTTTAAGCAGGAAACATGAAAAATAGGATGGAGCTTCGACTGACTCGGTAGAGCTAACTTACAGGCCACCAATCCCAACCAATTGAGCACTGTATAAGGACCATATAATTTGGATGCAAGTTTCTGACAGTGTTGAGCTTTGATTGAAGTCTGCTTATAAGGTTGTAGTCGAAGAAATAACTAGTTTCCTTCAACAAAATGACATTCAGAATGACCTTGATTTTCTTGTTTCTTCATGCGATTCTAAGACATGACCAAATTGTCTTTGAGGGAATGAAGAATAGCCTTGCATACTGTAATATTTGTGCCAACCTCTTGAACCTTTGAGACCCCTAGCATATATGAGAGAACTGATGGCGTATTTTGGCCATATACTGCTTCAAAAGGAGTCATGTGAGTAGTTGTATGGTAAGAGGTGTTGTACCATCATTCATCTAGGGGTAACCATTGATACCACCTTTATTTCCTCTCAAATATGTTTCCAAACACTTGTTGAAAAATTCATTTCATCCATCCACCTGGGGGTGATAGGCAACACTGAGATGCAAATGGGTGCCATGTAGCTTGAAGAATTCATGCCAAAAATTGCTGGTGAAAGTGGGGTTTCTGTCAAAGAAAATAGAATTAGGCATGCAATGAAGCTTGAAGATATTATCCATGAATATTTGAGCAAATATGGCGGTTGTGAATGGGTGTTGAGCAATAAAAAAATGATCATATTTGGAGAGACAATCGACGACCACCATGAGGACTGACTTGTTTCTCGATTTAGGTAATCCTACAATGAAGTCGATAAAAATATCTGGCCAAATAGTAGGGGGAATCAGAAGCGGTTGGAGTGTTCCTGGAGATTTGAAAATTTATCCCTTGTTGAATTGACATAACTACCACTCATCTGCAAAGGTGTCGATGTCCTGTTTCGTACCCTCCCAGAAAAAATAACGTTTGACCGGTTCATAGGTTTTAGTAAATTCTAAATGTATGGTTGTGGGTGAGGCATGAAGTTCAGAAAGCACTGTGGATTTAATTTGGGATTGCTTTCATAAGTACAAATTACCTTTGTAGCGAAGCTCTTCATTATGCCAAGAGTAACCTGTATAAACTAAATAATTGTGTTGTAATTGGTGGAGAAAGATAGAAATTTTTGGGTCCTGCAACCATTCATGACGAACAAATTGGAGACAATTTGGTATAATGAACGAGAGGGAGAAAAGGGACCATTCTTATTCATATATTCGAGAGAGAGCATCAACCACTACATTTTACTTACCCTTCTTGTAAATTATATCATAGTCATAGCCAAATAGCTTGGTCACCCATTTTTGTTATGATGGGAATGAAATTCGTTGTTCTAGGAAATACTTGAGACTGCGATGATGAGTTTTGATTTGGAATAGCTAACATTTCCTTTTCATACATAGATCCACAACATGCAGAATAGATAACATTTCCTTTTCATAAGTGGATTGGCCCAAATTTCGCTCCGAAAGTTGTTTTCTAGTGAACACTAAGGTTCTTCCATCTTGCATGAGGTCGGCTCCAATTCCTTTCCCAGAGGCATCACATTCCAATACAAATGCCTTTGTGAAGTATAGGAGTGCAAAGAAATGGGTCAAGCACATAACATATTTTAAGGCTTGGAAGGCATGATTTGAAGTTGAAGTCCAAGTGAAAGAATTATTTTTAAGGACGGAAGTGAGAGGAGATACAATCTTTCCATATTTCTGAATAAACTTTCTATAATGGCGTGTTAAACACAGAAAACCACGAAATCTCTTAAGAGTTTTAGGGTGAGGTCAATTTTGCATAGATTCAATTTTGTTAGGATCTACTCAGACACCATGCTTGTGGACAATATGACCCAATTATTCCACTTCTGAGGCACCAAAGGAACATTTAGATTGTTTGAGGAAAAGTTGGATCTTAGAGAGTAGATGGAGAACTTGATTCACATGGGAGGGATGGGATGACCAAGTTTTACTATAGATGAGAATATCATCAAATAAAACTAAGAAAAAATGACGAAGAAAAGGACCAAAGACATGATTCATAAGAATTTGGAAAGTGGGAGGAGCATTACACAATCCAAAGGGCATTACCAAGAGTTCATAATGACCCTCATGAGTGTGAAATGAAGTCTTGGGAATGTCTTCTTATTTCATATGGATTTGATGGTAGCTGGAATGTAGATTCAATTTGGTTAAGTACTGAGCACCACTTAATTCATCCAAGAGGTCATCAATGACAGGAATGGGGAATTTGTATTTGTTTGTGAGTTTGATGAGGGTGTGAAAATCAAGACACATGCACCAAGTACCTTATTTCTTGAGTACCATGACCACAAGGGAAGAATAGGGGCTAGTACTGGGACGAATAACACCGGATTCTAGTAATTCATGAACAATTTTCTCAATTTCATTCTTCTAGGAAAAGGGATGAAGATAAGGCCGAACATTGGGAGGAAGACTGCTTGGGATGAGAGGGATGGAATGATCATGGATTCCATGGGAAGGGGAAAGCTCTTTTGGGGTGGTAAAAATAATTTTGTGGTGGGAGAAGATAGATTGGAGGTCAAGATGCATAGAAGGTGTCTCAACAACATGAATGGAGTGGAGTTGCGATATAATTCCTAAATGACCTTTTTTGAGGAGATTTTCCATGCGATGGAAACTAATGATATCCGAGGAGCCTCCTGTGATGCCTTGGAACTTATATTGTTGTCCCTCCTGTTGCAATTGCATGGTTAATTACTTAAAATCCATGAGAATGTGGCCTAGAGTGCATAACCATTCGACACCAAGAACAATGTCACAACCACCCATGTCTATAGAAAAAATATGGGTTTTCAGGTGATACTAACAAATTTGGAGTCACACATTTTGACATCGTCCCCTGCATTTCATGGAACCACCGTTGAAAATCATGATTTGAAAATTATTGATGGCATGGATTTAATAATTGACTTCTTGGGAAATGCAACGATGAATAAAGTTATGGGTGCTACCACTGTCCAGAAGGATGATGACTTTTTTATTTTTGATGTAACCAATTAATTTGATGGGGAGCAGAGAAGCCGGTGAGGGAATTAAGTGAAATCACCGGGTCAACTTCAGGTGGGTAAGAGGGTAGGGTGAGGACAGATTGTGGTAGTAGGTCCTCCACTAGGGGAACAACTACATCTTTGTTAGAAAGATCCTCAGTCACAACCATAAAAATATTTTGTTCCTTACACTTGTGCCCAGGAAAATATTTTTCATCACAATTATAACAAAGACCCTTCAGTTGACGTTCAAACATTTCATATCTAGTTAATTTCTAGATCTTGAGGGGAGTTGTTGGAGGAGAACAATTAATGAGTTTAGAGAGAGGAGGAAAGGAGGGTTTGTTGGTATGGGAGGAGACAATATGTTGGGAGTAATTGTCTCATTGAGTAACTTCCAACAAAGTTTGGGGGCGTTCCATGAGAACATGGGAACGAATTTCATCTTTGAGGCCACTGATAAAGCATTCCCTAAAGAGAGCATCAGACATGCCCTCTGTTCTTAAATCCAAGTGCTCAAATGAGGAAAGAAATTCCTCCACTCTCCTATACTACTTTAACTTGGTCAATGTAATGTTCCCAAGCCAATAGGCCCAGAACATTGCATTTTTGCATGAATTTTAAACTTTTACTAGTTGTGGCATTTCATCAAACACTTTTCTTACTATGGTTCTTTAGGTTGCACTTAGGGTTATACTGTTGGTTTATATGTGTATTTGCAGCAATAGATAAGAATAAAAAGCAAAGAAACATACCACAACCAAATGCAAGATCAACAATACGATAGACAACCCAAAAATGATTTAGACCTCATCTTTATTCATAATAATAAGAACCTGATACAAGGATGATGTAGATCTGGAATGATCAACAATTGATCCAATAGACATAATAGGTGCTTCTACAAAATTCTCTTGGAAAGAAGATGAAATCCTCCAAATGATGGATACAGAATGAAGACAAGAAGAGATGTAGGACGTATGCAATACCAAACCCCCAATTGGAAGGGCCACGCTCTAGTAGAAGACTAAAACCCTCAATAATTCGGCCCAATTGAAGAAGGCCTCCAAGTGAGTCCAAACTCAGTTGAATAGTATATCGGGGTGATAATATCTCCCTCCTAAAGTATGAGGCCGAAAAAATATGGATAACTCCTCCAAATTTTGAATCCTCCAATGAAGTTGTGCCCTCCTAAAACCCTAAATGTGCCCAATAATTCAGCCCTAATGAAGGAGGCCTCCAAATGCCATGAAACTCGTTAAGAATATATATAGGGACACTACAAGTCACTAGGTGAAGTCTCTAGGTCAGATATGAAGTATAAACTCTCCAAACTGAATAGATCTGAATATCAAAAATGCCATCCTTCTCTCCAATTTGTCCAATGCATCCAATAAATCAAATGGCACATAAAACTCCTTCAAAGTGCACTAGATCTAATGGCCAAGACCCTACAATGAAAACCCATGTGCTAGAATCTATAGAATCCCTGCCAATCACCTAGAAGAAACTTATCTCAATGGATAGTGCACCCCCCCTTGCTAGAAACGCCCAATGGTGCACCCTCCCTCTCTTCATGTGCTTGTGGCTGGTGTAGAACCCTCCTACACTGAGTAGATCTGAACTAGAATGGTTTGGGGGAGTATTTCATCCCCGAGACCAAGATTGGGACAAGCTAGGTGGAATCTTTCATCATTGAATTGTCCTCTAGGGTTTGTTAAGTCAAAACCCTCAAAACCCCCAAAGATATGGGCTCACTAGCTAGAAGCCGGAATCAAAAGATAATCATACATGAATGAGAGAATAGAGGCCCTTGCCTCTCCTTTATACTTCCTAATCACCTTGTCCCTCCAAAGTGACTTTCATTTTATTAATTATTAATTAATTAACTAACTTTAATTAATTAATTAACCTTTTTACCTTTGAAAAAGACCTTATCTCTCATTGTGTCTTCCCTGGCCACTGAAAGCCACTTCTCATCATCCTATCATGTAGTTTTGTTACCTTCGATTCCAATGAGAAGGAGGTTCCTCCAAGTATTGTGCCCAAAATGCCCTCTTCAGTGAATTTAATTAACCTATAGCTCAAAATACTCAAAATCATGGAAATCGTCGAAATGAAATGGAACCAAAGCCAACTTGTGCGGAATGGATCATAATGATGAAATAGGATAAGCGGTGTAATCTGGACCCAAAAATATCTCGAAATAGATCATGTACTCGTTATAATCTCCAACTAGCTACTCTACTCATCATAACACTGTGTAATACCCTGATGTCCCAAAGTGGGGACATTACAGACCTCCCTGCTAGAATATTGTTTGTCCTCAAGCAATAACTGAGCCCATCCAAATATAATATTGGGGTCCCATGTCCACCTGTGGCACACATAGTAGGTCCTATCCAAAGATGAATTATCATACACTCTATCCCCTGGGTCCCATATCAGGAAATGAACTGCAATGCCCTATGAAGCATAGTCTTGAAATATATCAACTCCATAAATCTCCTGCACATGACACATGGCCTCATCTTCGAATGAGTCAATCCTCCAAGATACTACCAAGATCAACACAGACTCCATCAAATGCAAATGTCGGTGCCAGATTGAGGTACTGCAAGACCTCCTTTAGACACCCTCAAGTGATGAGATCTCCTCAACACTGCAAATCCATGGAAATCCAGAACAACTTTCCCCTACAAAAGTCCACTTGCCCTCGTCAGTCATTGAAATGATAAACCCTATAGTCCTTGGGTCCCATGTTAGTCCTTGTCGAAGATCCCCATGTTGGCATTGCACTATGTTGACCCTACCTAACTGCTCCCTATATATATACTGGATCCTCCACTCCTGGATCCTCAAGCTGAAGTACCTGTGGCAATTAGGCTTGTTGTTCAGAAGATACATCTGTGAAAACATCTCTGTGGAAGTAGTACCTTCCCAACCATCTCCATGTCTAATCATGATGATCAAGAGTGAAAAGATGCCTCGCTCCATAGGACAAGTCCCTGCAAGCCCACTCCAAACCATCCCATGGTGGAGTATGTGGCTTTCTAGTGCAACTTGGGCCATCTTGTAGTGAAACATCTTAATATCCAATTGAACTCTCGGATCCCATGGAGAACTTGGAAGTTTATCACTTCCAACCTCCTCTAACTACTCCTGTGTGGGATTGATCAGTGTTAGAAGCCCTCTATGCTCATCTGCTATCACCTGGCCTATAATGGTCATCATCATGCATCAAGTATCAACTAGATGCATATGACGATCCACCTCTATCTGGCTAGATGCCATAAAAATACTCATGTCAGGTGGTCTCATCCTAGCCACTCCCCATGTCCTCCACCACTTCCTATCTCTCCTCATGTTGTTGTCTATGATAAAAGTGTCAGGAAAGGCTAACAAAAACATCTATAGCTAACTGTAGGACTGGAAGATATCACATGATTTGGTCAATCCCAAGGATTCGACCAGAAGCTAATTCATTGGTATCCATGATAAATACTCTCTTGTGGTCATCACAGAATCCCAACCATCTAGTACAACAGGAAGTAACTCCTCCAACTATTGGTCAACCAACCTCCATCTCTCATCTCCCATGCAACTGCTGATACGGTGAAGGTGATCTCTCATAACTAGGTGTTGCAGCAAAGGAGTGACATCTACATGCTCCCCTAGGTGTGTCTCCTCCCTGCAAGGCAATATACCCCTCTGAATCCCATCATACATCTCGGCATGGATCTGTGAGCTATCACTCATCACGGTATGCTACGACATACTAATGTCATCTCTCGTATACTCATGCTGCATCATAGATCCTGGGTGTACCACTGGATCAACCTCTACAGGAAGGTCAACGACTCCTGGAATATAAGTGGATGTGTCCTCAAAACTGCCCCTGGCTCTGGATTCCCCATGTGAGTTCTCAATTGTCTCAAAGATCCTCATAGGTGATAGATCCTATGTCTCTAGGTCATAACTCCTCGTACTCATCAATGATCTTGGGTACTCCTCATGCTCCTGCATCAACTAGTGCTCCCCTGATCTGGACTCTGATTCTTGAAAGGTTGTCTTTGTGCCTCTCAAGAATCCTTTATTGCTCTCCAAATCCGAGTGAGTCTATCCACCTCCAACTCATGCTCCCTTAGGGCCCTATGATACGTCTCGCCAATCCCCAGTAGTTAGTCCCTATCTATTAACAACTACTAGTAGTTTGTCCTCATCATAGACACTCTCTCTCTAATGGTATGAAGGTCATCCATGGAAAATACCTCATCTGCACTACCATGTTCCACCGATGCCCTCCAACACTAATCGACCACCAATGCATGCGTGTCATCAAAATGCCTAGTGGCTACCATGATCATATTCTCACTGACTCTCAGCTATCTTGATAAGTGGCGTGACTCCTGATCATAGTCATGCTGAGGTGCCACCTCACGTCTCTCACTGCTAGTGCCATCACTGGAATCCCCAACCACACTCTCTGCAGAAGATAAAGTGTTGAACTTCCCACTGTCTATTGTTCCACTGGGTCCTCCTATATGTGACTGTATATCCTCATGAACTTCTATCTCCCTATGACTCACATTGTAACTGGTATGAGCCATTATATCCTCATGTGCACTCACCTTGCTACTATCGAATGCACCTAGATCCCATACAGATGTGTCCAGACACATGCTATGGTCATCCTGACTAATAAGGAGTGCACCCTCATCACTGCAAGATGATCCTGGAAATAAATGTCCCCTCAAAGTGTAATTCTCCATAACCTGATCAACTAATGGAGTCCCCAAAAGAGGTGACTCAATCTCCTCATGCTGATATGTTAGTGTAGGATCAATTGTCTGCACATCATATATCTCCTCTTGGATTTGTGGATCTACATGTCCATGGTGTGCATCCCTCACGTACAACTCCTCTATGCTATTGCTATCCTCATGTGATGTGGTTGTTATAGGTGTCTGGAAAGATGATAGATGTGTCATAGTCACCATAGGTTGCTCATCATATCTAGGTGCTAACACGTGTGAATCCTCACTAGTTTCACCACTCTACTGAGGTATAAGGTCATCAATGGTATGTGATATGCCTGCTGAAACATCGATGCTATCATCCTATCCATCCAATTGTCCCTCCAATGCGCAAGAATCACTATCCTCCTCAAGTGTGCCAGAATCACTAGCCTTTTTGCAAGAGTCACTATCATAATCAGACTACTCCAAATAAGCATCTATCTCTCCATCCTCACATGCCTCATCATCACTGTCATAGTGCACCTCAATAATATGATTATTACCACTACCCCTACACCTATGATCTAGTTCCCAAGGCACCTTGAAACTTTAGAAAAGTTGCATGCTCCTAATGGGTGTGGGGTTACTCTGTGCTTCCTTCCATCTAGCTACTATGGCTCTCTTTCTCTCTATTTCTTCGACCCAATGTGAAACCTCATATTTTCTCCACATAGGATTTCTTAAGGCTACATATTGTTGGAAGGTTATTTGAACCCTAGTTCCCTCACTCAGGGTGCAATATTTCTCCGCACATAATACAATCTCTCTAGCAAAGTATCTCTTATCCATTTCTCCTTATGGAAGACCCCTTAGGCTGGCAGGAGGCTCTGATCTGATACCACTGTAATGTTCCCAAGCCAATAGGCCAAGAACATTGTGTTTTTGCATGAATTTTAAACTTTTACTGGTTGTCGAATTTCATCAAACACTTTTCTTGGTATGGTTCGTTAGGTTGCGCTTAGGGTTATACTGTTGGATTATATGTGTATTTGAAGCAACAAATAAGAAGACAAAGAAAAAAAACATACCACAACCATATGCAAGATCAACAATATGATAGACAACCCAAAAATGATTCAGGTCTTATCTTTATTCATAATAATAAGAACATCATACAAGGATGATGTAGATTTGGAATGATCAACAAATGGATCCAATAGGCATAATAGGAGCTGCTAAAAAATTCTCTCGGAAAGAAGATGAAAGCGTCCAAAGGCTAGATACACAATGAAGAACGAATACAAGAAGTGATCTAGGTGGTATGCAATACCAAACCCCCAACTAGAAGGGCCACACTCTAGTAGAAGACTGAAACCCTTAATAATTTGGACCAACTGAAGAAGGCTTCCAAATGAGTTCAAACTTGGTCAAATGGTAGATCAGGGTGATAGGATCCCCCTCCTGAAGTTGCAGGTCGAAATACTATGGATAACTCCTCCAAATGCTGAATGCTCCAATGAAGTTGTGCCCTCTTGAAACCCTAAATGTGCCCAATAATTCGGCCCTAATGAAGGAGGCCTCCAAATGCCTTGAAACTCACTAGGAAGATAGATCAGGACAATTCAAGTCACTAGGTGGAGTCTCCAGGTCAGATCTAAATTATAACCTCTCCAAACTGAATATATTTGAATCTCACAAATTCCCTCCTTCTCTCCAATTTGTCCAATGCATCCAATAAATCAAATGGCACATAAAACTCCTTCGGAATGCACTAGATCTAATGGCCAAGAACTTGCAATGAAAAACTAGGTGCTAGAATCTTCAGAATCCTTGCCAATCACCTGGAACGAACTTCTCCCAATGGATGGTGCACCCCCCTTGTTGGAAACCCCCAATGGTGCACCCTCCCTCTCTTCTTGTGCCTGTGGTTGGTGTAGAACCATCATGCACTGAGTAGATCTGAACTAGAATGGTGTGGGGGAGTATTGCATCCCCGAGACCAAGCTTGGGAAAAGCTAGGTGGAATCTTTCACCAATGAATCGTCCTCTAGGGTTTGTTAAGTCAAAACCCCTAAGATATGGGATCAATATCTAGAAGCCAGATATCAAAAGATAATCATACATGAATGAGAGAATAGAGGTCCTTGCCTCTCCTTTATACTTCCTTCCCACCTTGTCCCTCCAAAGTGACTTTCATTTTATTAATTATTAATTAATTAATTAAATCACTTTAATTAATTAATTAACCTTTTTACCTTTGAAAAACACCTTATCTCTCCTTCTGGCTTCCCTAGCCACTGAAAGTCACTTCTCATCATCCTATCATGTAGTGTTGTTCCTCTCAATTTCAATGAGCTATTACACTAAGAGGCTCCTCCAAGTATTGTGCCCGAAATGCCCTCTTCAGTGAATTTAATTAACCTATAGCTCAAAATACTCAAAATCATGGAAATCGTTGGAATGCAATGGAACCAAAGACAACCTGTGTGGCATGGATCATAATGATGAAATAGGATGAGTGATGCAAGACAGTGATGAAATAGTGATGAAATAGGATGGTTGAAGATGATAAACACTTTCTCTTAGATTGCCTGGCCTATACCCATATTAGATCTCATTTTCAAAATATTGATCACACTACCAACCTTCCTAACCTCTTAACTCAACAAAAGTATGGTGATCTTG
>SNQJ01S0018655.1:0-13361 GCA_010110895.2 Picea sitchensis | reverse complement strand
CATAATACCCGACAACCGTTGGATCTGTCGAGAGTTGCACAAGGTTTAAACCTCGCAAGCAGGAGCGAAAGTCCCAAAAGGTTGATGTCGGGATATCGAATTTCGGGATATTGGAGTTCCTGAGGATGAGCTGTCGGGACACTCCACATCGGAAGTCCCAAAACAACGAAGTAATCAGAACCATCCATCTGAGGAGGACAGGTGGTAGATATCGAGGATCTCACGAACTCGAAAGCTCGTAGGGTGAGAGCCCAAGCATTATGTGCTCCAAGTTGCAAAGTTACGAGGAGCGAGGAAGAAGGATAGTCGTTGGATCTTGGTCGTAGGTGGACCGTTGGATTAGAGCCCCATCGCATTTCGGCGTCTCGGGGGTTCAGAGGTTGATAGGACCTCGTCTCTTCATCAAAATTCCTAAAGTCGCTAGAAGCGATAAGGAGTATTGAGGATTTCAGGATCTCGGCACTTAGTTGTCAGGGATACGAAGGAAGTGTCGCTTGGGGAGCGAAATCGCGAAATGTCGAAGGTAGCCACGAGAGACATGTGGCAGAACCACGCTAGGGCCCGAAGAATAGACATGCGGACACACATCACATTTTGGAAGAAGTCAAGACTCCATTGACCATCTTGCGTCTCGGTGTTTCGTGAGACAAGAGCCTGGGAGTTTGATAGCAAAACTCATGAGTGGAAAAAGGTGAGAAGTGCTAATGTTAATCCTAGCCGATGGTCACGCGTAGGAGGTGCTGACAAGGAAAGGGGCTATAATTATTTCATGATCTCGGGTATCGCGGGATAGAGAAGAAGGAGTCGGGAGTCATGACTTGCGAACTCACGAGTAGTGAGTTACGTCAAAGAACCTTGGGTTAGGCCCATGGTCATAGCGCTTTGGTCGCTTGGGGAAAAGAGGAGCTCGCGCCTAGTGCTGCTCACACATGGGAGTTTCAAAGGGACCTGTGGATCGATTTTGACTGAGATTCCAGTGGGAATCGAAAGAGCCACTTCGGCTCATGAAATAGAGAGAATGATCCTTAAGACCGGGAGGTCATGTAGAGTCTCTGCTTATGAGGCAGAGGTGGCGTCTGTGTCAAGATGGTATCAGAGCTTGATTCTTTCTTGTATATTTCAGGTAAGGGAAGCCAAAGAAGGAGAGCACTCTGATACACACGTCAGTATGGTATCAGAGCAAGAAATCTATTTGTATATTTCAAAAAGAGGGAGAAGACAAAAGAAGACAGAGTGTTGGGGACTCTGTGAATGATTTCTTGTAGGTAAGCAGCAGGTTTTCCAAGAGGGCAGACAGGGACAACGATATGGCTACTGAAGGCCGAAGATACGCTGGAAAGAAAATCCCAGAGCTGATGAGCACAACTGAAAGGGATGAAGAGCTTTCCGACATCAGGGCAAGGATGGAAGAACTTGAACTGCGAATGCAACAGAATGCAAGGCCAAGATGGGTATATGAATGGCCCATGAAGACAAAGATAAAATGGCCAGTCAAATAGTTGATGGTCATAAGGTAGTATAAGTTATTGAGAGGGTGGTTGAGGCATGCTGAAAACCTCAAGACCATAGAGGAAGAGACAGTTCATGTCTGTGACCCAGAGACTGGGAAAAATCTCAGTGATAAGGAGGATGAAATGAGATCAACTAAATATCTCAAGAACTGCTAGGAGGGCAAAGAGGAAATTCCAAATTGCTAGGTAGGAAAGGAGTTGAGATCAATTGAAGATCTCACGGACTGTCAGGAGGACAACCAAGGAATTTCGCATTGCTAGGTGGCCAATGAAATGAGGTTGCTGCGGGATCTTGGAGACTACCAGGAGGGCAGTGGAAGCATCTCAAATTACCAAGAGGGCAGAGATGAAAATACGAGACTGTCTGAAAGTCTCATGGACTCAAAGGAGAGTTCAATTAAACAAAGGGTGCTGATGGAGAGGGGATTGGTTGATCTCAAGTCTACCAGGGAAGCAACAGGAAAATTCCATATTGCCAGCTGGGCAGGGAAAAGAAGATGAGGCTATCTGGGAATTTCATGGACTCTGGAGTGATTTTAGATCAGCCTGAGGAGATGACAGAGAATATGAGCTCAGAGATGGATTTGGATCAACAGATGCAGATGATAGAAGAGGAAGATCAGAGAAATATTCTAGTGATTGGGGGAATTCAGATATTCCTACCATTTGCCCAAGAGGAGGTAGAAATCTGTGTTGCAGATGTAGCAACAATAGAAGTAGGAAAACCAACTGAGACTGTCAAGGAAGCATTGGAGCAGACTTTGGAAGCTGTCCAAGCAGAAGAAGAGGATGATGAGCATTCTGAGGAGTGGCTCAAAATTTTCAGCTAGGAAGTTGAAAGGACTGCGACATGGGAGTTTGCAGAAGGAGAAGAAGAAGAGGCAGACAACATTATCTTTGTTGATTTGTATGAACAGATTGAAGCCCTGGAGAGAAGGGTGAAAGTGCAGGTCATGCATATCCAACATTCGAAGTTGGAAGCAGCAGATGAAGTAGGAATGGGAGATCATAGTGATTTGCCCAATTGAAGAAAATTTTTGCAGCTACGAAGACTGCATGAGCAGAGCCAACCATTGAAACAGCTAGATAAGGTGATAGAATACATCAGAAGGTTGATGGTAGAATTAGCAGAAACTACCAGCGAGGAGCAGCTGAGCAGAAAGGAAGAAGAAGCAACAACAACAATAAGGGAATGGAGCGAAGAGACAGTTCCAAACATTTGTCTAGAATCCAGGAGGATTTCCCCAGCTGAGAGGGGAAGCTCATGAGCAGGAGCTCATGAATTTTGCAGCTGATGAGTATGATGCAGGAGCATCTCTCCACATCAGCTAGCCAGCCAACCAGCCACATCAGCGCATGCATTCAAGGATGAAGAGATGTGCAACCCTCGTTTTCACATTTGAATTTGAATGTAATTAATGATTGTAAGCTGTTGAGCCATGAAGTCATGCCTTTGCGCATGCGTAGAGTAGATAGGCCTTTAATGGTTTGTAAGGCTGAGATCTAGATCCGATTTGTGGACTAGACAACCCATTCAATGTAATTGAATAGGGTAGGTAGATTGGAGGGAAGAGCTCGAAGAGCCCCCTCAGGTAAAAAAATCAATTTCGATCTCATTTTGGTAGTAGTGGTAGTTAGCATAAAGAAGAAAAAAAGAAGAGCCAAGACCTTGTTACAGGACGTGCTCGGGAACACCTTGTACAAACAGGCATTTTCCATTTAATATAAACAGAAGCAATTTTCCTGCATGTATTCTATGTTAAATGAATGTCTATGAGTGTTCTTTATATGCTATGAATGTATGTTGTGATTGTGCATTTGCAGGAGTTGTTTTGATTTCAGGCTTGGAAGTTTCTTTGTGGTTTCATGCCAGGAGGGCATGACAGAGTACTGTGGTCTCTGGATACTAGTGTATAGATACACTTCTGAACTCCGCAGAGTCAGACAAAGACGTGCCAGGTGGGCGCAGAAGCTGAAGTCATCAACTCAGGAGGAAGATCTCAAGGTTGTTGAATACCTTCGAGGCAAGGCTGTGTAGGAGGAACATAGCTATAGATATAATTCTGCTGTGATTTCTGTGAAGCTCTGCTAAGAGGGGCATTGAGTCAGTGTGCAGATTAGCACAGGAAAAGAACTCTTTTGAGTTCTGGAATTGGAAGGAAGGATCCACTGAAGGATATTCACAGGGTTGTTGAACACCCTGAGCACTCAGCAAGAGGTTGCTTGAGCAGAGGATAGCCAGGAGGGCATCCATATTTCTCCATCTGAGGGAGAAAGGAAAAAGGACAAGTCTCCTTGGAGGTCGAAGCTACAGGAAAGCTCAGGGCAGATAGCACCTTTGTGTGCATGTGAATACTCTGCAGAGGCGCAGGAGTTGAAGAATCCCTTGAGGAATCAAAGGTTAAAAGCTCAGGAGGAACAACAATTTTATATGTGCGTAGGCGAGCACACACGGTCGTGGAGCTCGTAGAAATGGAGCAAAGGTTGAGGCCTTTGATAATTCAAAATTCTTCCAAAGTCCAGAAGAAAAGTTCCAAGGCTCAGCAGGAGCAATAGTTTCCATCAGATCAACTGAAGAAGATTTGGACCGTTGAAGGATTTCATGTTTAGGGTGTAGTAGAGGAGCGCAAGAGCAGGAGCAGATCTGAACCATTGGATCTCGCTCAGAATACTTGACAGTCGTTGGATCTGTCGAGAGTTTCATGAGGTTTAAACCTCGCAAGCAAGAGAGAAATTCCCAAAAGGTTGATGTCAGGATATCGTCATTCGGGATGTTAGGGGTCCTGAGGATGAGCTATCGAGACACTCCACATCGGAAGTCCTGAAATAGAGAAGTAATCAGAATTGTCCATCTAAGGATGACAGGTGGCAGAGATTGAGGATCTCGCGAACTCGAAAGTTCGCAGGGTGAGAGCCCAAGCATTGGGTGCTCCAAGTCATGAAGTCGCGAGGAGTGAGGAAGAAGGATAGTCATTAGATCACAGTCGTAGGAGCACCGTTGGATTAGAGCCCCATCGCATTTTGGCATTTCGGGGGTTTGGAGGTTGAGAGGACCTCGTCTCGTCATCAAAAGTCCCGAAGTTGCGAGAAGCGATAAGGAGTATTGAGGATTTCGGGATCTCGGCACTCGGGTGTCAGGGATACGAAGGAAGTGCCGCTTGGGGAGTGAAATCGTGAAGTGTCGAAGATAGGCACGAGAGACACGTGGCAGAATGACGCTGGGGCCCGAAGAATAGACAGGTGGACACACGTCACATTTTGGAAGGAGTCAACACTTCGTTGACCATCTTCCGTCTCAGGGTTTCAGAAGACAAGAGCCGAGTGTTTGACAGGGAAACTCATGAAGTGTCGAAAGGCGATAATCGCTAATGTTAAGCCTAGCCGACGGTCACGCGTAGGAGGCGCTGAAAAGGAAAGGGGCTATAATTATTTCATTATCTCAGGTATCACGGGATAGAGAAGAAGGAGTCGGGAGTCACGACTCGCAAACTCGTGAGTAGCGAGTTACGTCAAATAACCTTGGGTTAGGCCCGTGGTCATAGTGTTGTGGTCGCTTAGGGAAAAAAGGAGATCGTGCCTAGTGCTGCTCACACAGGGGAGTTTTGAAAGGACCTGTGGATTGATTTTGACTAAGATTCCAGTGGGAATCGAAAGAGCCGCTTCGGCTCATGAAATAGAGCAAACAATCCTTAAGACTGGGAGGTCGCACAGAGACTCTGCTTACGAGGCAGAGGTGGCGTCTGCGTCAGTACTTCACCAAGTTGGATCTCAAATTGGGATACCACCTAGTACATGTTAAATACGAAGACACTTGAAAGACTACCTTCAAGACAAGGAAATGTTTATATGAATGGTTGTTCACGCCTTTTGGTTTATGTAATGTGGCAACTACATTTATCTGGTTCATGAATGATGCATTGTGTCCCTATTTAGATTCATTTGTAATAGAGTATTTGGATGACGTATTGGTTTATAGATCTACTTTGTAGGAGCACATATCACATCACACGTAGGTGTTAGAGACTCTAAAAAAACATCAATTGTTGGAAAACCTCAATAATTGTGAGTTTTCTTAGCATCCATCGGTGTATTTGGGGTATGTGATCAGTGGAGAGCAACTCAAGATATATTTCACAAAGATTGAGGGAATCAAGAAGTGGTTGGTTCCTACTAATGTCACTATAGTTAGGATATTTCTTCGGGTATAATAGTACCTACATATGTTCATAGAATCCTTTCCAATGGTTCTTGCACCACTCCATTCCATAACAACTAGTGGTAAGAGTTTCCAATGGGGAAATAATCAACATAAAACTTTCTACAAGATAAAGCGAAATATCAGTCAAGCACCATTTCTCACATTCCCTAACTTCCAAAATCCTTTCGAAATGGAGACAAATGTAAGTGGGCACGCTATAGAAGTAGTTTTGATGCAAGGAGGTAAGTCAATATGCTATCATTTCAAGATGTTTCATGGGGGATTTTTTAAGTACCCTACCTATGATAAGGAACCATATTCCCTAGTTCAATATGTTAAGAAGTGGAAGCACTAACTAATGGGAAAGGAAACCATTATCAACAATGATTATTAGCTACTATATTATTTTTCGGGTTCAAACTAAGCTTCAACAAACTAGACATTACAAGTTGATGGGGTTTTTGCAATAACTTCATCTTGTCATCAAATATAAGAAGGGTAGTAGTAATAAGTTGGTGTACACACATTCAAGACCACCCACATACAAGATTACATATTTGGTAAATCTTATGCACTTGAATCATTTAACCCATCATGCATACAAAGAGGCATACACAAAATATGCTGACTTTAAAGAGGTGTTTTAATAGCTACAGGGCCACATTCATGTACAATAAGGTGATGGTAAGGCTGACTATCATCTCTGGAACGGGTTTACCTACAAGCTATATAAGCTATTCATTCCTAAAGCTGAATATTGAAACTTATTATAGATTCTCACACCTCCAAGGTTACATGAATTTTTGGGTTTGGGAAGAGAACTGTTGACTTACAAAGGTATGTGTATTGGCCCAAAATGTAAGAAGATGTAGCTTGGTATATTAAAAGATGCATGATTTGTTGTACCAACAAGCCCAATATTAGGAAGAAAGGTTTATAAAATCCATTACATGTACCCACTTGACCTTGGAAAATAATTTCCATGGATTTTTGGGTGTTTTTCCAACAATGAGGAAGGAGCATGATTACTTGTTTGTGGTATTTTATAGGTTCGACAAGATGTGCATTATTATTCCTTGTAAAAATACCATCAAAGGAAAAGAAGCAACATGTTCTTTGAATATGTTTGGGTGCACGTTGGGATACCAAGGAGCATAATATTAGACATCGACAATAGATTTCTCAGTTCCTTTTGGACTACACTTTGGGAGAATATGGACATGAGTTTGAAGAGATCTATATCATTCCATCCACAGATAGATGTGCAGACAGAACTAGTCAACATGAATTTGGTACAACTTTTGAGGGGTTACAATAAGAAGAATCCAAAGACCTATGATGAAAATATGATCTACAATCAACACTATTATAATAGAGCAAACCATACTTCTATTGGTAAGTCTCCTTTTGAAAATTTGTTTGGGTATTTTCCACCTTCTCACTTGTTTGGTGTCTATGGAAAACAAGGAGGAGTGAGCCTAGACATCCTAGGAGAAGCACTAAAAGTTGAAAAATACATTGACAAGATTAGGTAGATCCATTTGCAAGTACACAAGACATTGAATAAATCACATGAAAGATCAATGCTAGACATGATCATTAGAAAATTAAGAAATCATTCAAAGTGGGAGACAAATTTTGGTTATAATTGAACAAGTAAAGAATATAGGGTCTTGGTAAGGATATCAAGGCTTTGTGATATGGCCCTTTTGAAGTATTGGAGAAGGTGGGTGATAATGACTACAAACTCGATCTACCCCCATATATGAAAATTTACTCGGTAATGAATGTTGCAAATATGAAACTCTATGAGTCTTCCATGTTGGATCAATAAATTGAGTAGAATGTCTTACCTACCATAGAGGGATTTGTACCAAAAGATCAGGCATAGTTAGAAGAAGATATAGTTTTATAGAATAAGTCTAGAACTACCAGGTAGGGGCAATGCGACCTTTGGCAGAATGGGTTGAGAAGACATCTTCCAGGTGTAACATCCCTCTCTTGAGAGCACTGGACAAACTTATTCTTTGAGGACACTTGCTCGCAAGTGATCCAGATTATTATACTTTTGGGAATTTGGTTATGATTATGAGGTTTGTGAATTGATGACATGTTATTATGCTGCATTGACATAGACAGGTTCTATTGACTTGATTTTTCTAAGTGTGCAGTATTTTGGACCTCGAGGATGTAGAGGCATCAATGGAACCCGTTGGACTCCAGATCGATTCAGGGAGTGAACCATTGGGGTTTGATTGTTTTATATGTGATATTAGTGCATCTAATTAGATGATATGATATGGATATATTTCTGACATGATTCGTTGATGATGTAGGATGACGATATCTTGCCAACTAGACTCACATGTGGAGTAGAGGGGTCACGCTCAATGACCAGAGATCTTGAGGGAGAGGTGTGGACAACAACCCTGCCACAACCTACTGGCACTCCCGCCGTGGCTCGAACTGTAGGTTAATGATTACCTAGTTCGAGAGGACCCACAATGCTGTGAGGGTAGACTGTGGCAGTCGCTCATGATGATTCTAAGGGGCGCGCAATAAGGAAGGGGCCTTATTCCTTAGAGGCCCTTAGTCTCCCATAAGATCACCTAGTGGAGTATTGACTCCAAGGGTTTTTGATGTCTACCAAGTCAATCAAGAGGCGAGTGGCACCCTTGGAGCATGTGGTGCGCCCTGAAGGGCACGTCGCGCAAGAAAAATGGAAAGAGGCAAGTGACACCCTTGGAGCACGTAGTGCGTCCTAAAGGGAACATTGCGTAAGAGAAACATAAAGAGGCGAGTGGCAGCCTTGGAGCACCTAGTGCGTCCTGAAGGGCACGTCACATTGTTATTTAATAATTGGTTAAACCTAGATGTCTTTAGGACGAATAATGTGTTAAGGAAGATTTAAAACTTTTCCCTTAATAAAATGTCGCCCAGCCTAGGAAAATAAATTCTAGGTCTAAATTATACTTGTGATAAAAATTTTATCTATTTAAAATACACACACACACACACACACACACACACATATAATAAACAATAATGATAATATTCATTAATCTTGTGACAAGAAGGGTGTAAGCAATTAAATTGATTTATAAAAATCTTTTGGGATAAAATTTAAAAGGGGAAGTAATTGTTTTACTATATTATGCTAATAAAAATTTATTCATTAAAAAGTAAAAGGGAAGAAGGGTAAGTTCTGCACATGCCTTTTTGAGTTTAAATAAAAAGGGGAAAGAGGGAAATCTAAAATAATTAGGAAACTAGGAAAAAACAGGAAACATAAAAAGAAAGGGGAAACAGAAGGAAAAAGCAGATAGTCTAACTTAGTAAGGTATCTGGCATTTAAGAAATTTCTAATTTAAACTCAACTAGTGAATTAATAAGGGGGAAAGTCATTAAAACTTGTAAGGGGATATGGGGACACCTAGGAGTGATTATAGGAGTGCCATTAGGTGAGTGAGGGAAATAGGGGTAATTAATTAATTAATGAAATAAATTTATGGAGGAATGAAGGGGATGGGTGACACTTGTACTGGGAGGATTTTTATGGATTAAATTATTAAACTTTAAATTAAGTGGGATTTTGGGAAAGTAGGGGACTTCGAAACTCTATATAATGGAGGGAGGAGAAGGATGATGGATCTCTTTTGTTATGCGTAACGTTACACTGCATAAATGCATAACTGACTGACTTAGCTTGTGGGAGTTGGGATACCCAACTCAGTGAGGAGTGGTAGCTCGACCTTGTGAGGTGAGCTGGGAGATAGTTGATTCTCTCGTTAGTGTGCATTGACCCTTTGTTGATCGGGGGGCTAAGGGGGAAGAAGAGTACCCCTAGCGTTGGATGGGAGGTACCAGTGAAGTCTCATCGGTCGACAAGCGGGATTTACACGAAGCGCGTAGGAGATCAACTCAGAGCGGATGATTGGGCAAGGATACGCTTCCTTTATTTTTGCATGGTAGATTGTTAGTATGATTTCTGATTTTGGTTCTACATGTTTAATTGGGTAAGGAAAATGATTGTCTTAGCGTTCTAGTTGATGACTGAAATTTTCCCCATAGCCTTTAGCTCAATGTTGATTTCCCATGGCCTTCGATCCTTACATGTCTTGATCATCCCGTGGTTGATTGATTGTGATGATTGCAGTTTATGTTTTCCTTCGTCCCTAGCTCATAAGTCCACATCTGAGAAATCGACGAAGAGCCTGATCTACGGTCGTCGCTTCGGCGTTAATAGACCTATGGATCTCAACACCCTTCTTTTCTGTGGATGGATGATGAGCGAAGGATGTTCCAGTCAGCTGTCTACCCCTGTTTCTTGTTCCAGGAAGTGTGAAGTCTTGCGCCTTGATGCGTTTAATTAAACCTGCAAAATTTGATTGATGGTGAAATTTTCTTTAAACTCTGTGTTTTATATCCCGTTGTTATCTCATTTTATATCTCATTTTTATATCTTGCTAGACATTTCTCATGTTTTTATATCCTATTTTGTTTGTCTAGTGATTGCTACTTCTTTGGCTGCATTTCGTTTGAATTGGGGGCGAAATTTTCCCAGTCATTTACCTTACTTACCTCTGCATCCTATTGATTTAACACTTTAGGTTTCTTTGCGTTTTAATTGCTGATTCTTGGATAAACCCCTAAGAATTGATTGTCGAAACTCTACACGTTTTGGTGATTGTTTACTTCTGTGTTTTATAGAGGTAGTTTGGAGGTAGTTTTCTTCTGCGTTTTCTATGAGGGATTATCCCTGAGCAGATTTTCGTTTTACTTGGCTGCGTTTACTTTTTGCTTGGAAAATTTTTTGGTTTTTCTTAGCGCGGCCTTAGTTTTTATTTACAATGAGTGTGCACTCATTTCTACTAATTCTTACCCTCCAATTGTTATTGTTGTATTGCAGTTTACCGATCCACTGTAATGAAAATTGAATCGATGTCTTGCCTAACATTCTTGACTACTATTTTACCCTTCTATGAACAACGTTTTTCTCTTTATATCTTATGAATGAGTGACTCATCCTGTCAGCATTTTCTTCATCCTTTTTTTGAATGCGAACTTGAGGTTAAGATTTGTGAAAAATCGTTGATGTAAAACTCCGATTTTTTTTTATTGATGGAACTCGACAATGTGAGGCTAAGCTCAATGATTCTTTTCCCTTTTATTGACCCCGATTTGGTGGTAAACCACCGTGAATTGAGCCTAGGCATTGGTTTAAGGTCTGAGCATCCCAAGGTTAAACCACACTGATTTTTTTTGTGTAATTAAAACAACCTTTTTTTGCACAACAAAGATTTATGCGTGAGATAACCAACCAATGCCTCTGCGTTGAGTGTATTGCGTCGATTCATTTATTTTGGGTGTGACTACTGGAATCATTATCATTGGATGGGTGTTTTAATCTACAACGAAACTTTTATTACAAATGAATGGTAAAGGTGAATTATATTACAGGCAAATTGTTTAATGGTTTATATTCTAGTGAATTGTTTTTTTCAAATGAATTAATCTAAATTTTTAATTTCAGCGAATGTGTAGTTACCCTTTTACTCAGCGAAATTTTAGGCGAGATATCCTTGCCTGTGTTTTACACTTCCATTGATGGCTAGTGGATGTAGCCCTTGAGCTTTAGTTATGCCTCTAACCCATTTTCTTAGCCTAAAATTCCACTAATACTATGACTATTACCTAGAACCTTGCTAGATAGTAATTTAAATTCTTTCGGCAATTTTATTACTTAGCATTTGTGCCCAGCTGGTTGGACAACCACAACATTTAGTGTGACAACATTTTTTTTAATTACTTATGACAAAGATTTGTGGTCTGACAATGTTTTTGTGTAATAAGGGTGTAATGTGTTATCCAACCTTGTGATATAGATTCAACGATGTCATATTTATCCTTGGATGAATGCCTGTGAGAATTCCACTGTCATATGCCCTTGGCGTAGCTAGAATTGTCCTTGGGTGACAGTATAGAATAAAAATACATTTTATTTAAAAATAACTTGAGTCAATTTTTACTTGGAAAAGGTTGTCGATAGTTTATTAACTACATTTAGTTAAACAGAACAACCTTTATTATTCTTAGACAACTTTTAATTAAACTAGACTTGTCTTTTTATATTGCAATTTTTGTTATAGTTTTAGTGTTGATTGATTAGCCTTTCTAGATTGACTTTTATTTAATGTTAAATATGAATTGCAATTTATTAACTAAAAGTAGATCAGACTTGTTAAAAATTAGAAATGTGAATAATGTTAATTTATATTTAGTTACAGTTTAAATTGGTAATATAGACTCGCTAAATTAGAGTTGTATTTCATATTAAGTTAAGTTTTTAAAAACAATGACTTGTTTTAGACTGAATAAATTAGATATATAATTAACGTTGAATTAGATTATGAATTTCGACATGTTGTTGAGGTTGGCCGTGGTTTTCTTGTCAGTATTTGGCCCCTAGCGCGTCGTATTTTTCTAGAGTCCCTGGTCTAGATAGGATGTGTCGTGCCAAGGTTATTTACGCGTCTCTTGCTTGGGGACAACATAATTCCTGATGAGGGGATCATGGTGCACCCTATTGGATAGCAGCGAACGAGAACTTGGTTGGAGTTGGTGCGTTCTGAGTGAGTGTTGTCGAGTGTGGTAAATTGCTTATGGCACATGGGTGGAATGCCTTTATGTGTTTGGTACGCGCGCCTTGAGGTTCTAGTCCCGTTCGCCAAGGTCATTGTGTCGGGAGGGGGATGTTTTCTCTTAGCTTGTAGCCATGTCTTGTTGCGTCAGGTGAGTAGTCATTCCTCCTTGTTTTTCTACACATGTTTCGCTCAGTTGCCACTATGTCAGTGAGTGGAGTCATAATTGCTGGTTGCTTGGACTTTGTTCTTGCGTTCGTCGTCGGTGGTGTAGTTAAACTGTTGTCGTCGTCAATTTATTTCCTAAAAAATAAAAATAAAAAATCATTGTTGCTTCGCTTGTAGTCGTAATGAAGGGGACGTTACACCAGGTAAGGAAAAATGGTACTCGAGGTAGATGGTAGAGGAAACATTTCCTCACCTCATTTAGAAAAATATTTTGGGGACAAAATCATCCCAAACTAGAGAGGTATGAATTGAATTGGATTGTTATATAATTTTTTATCTATCTTGGTACTTTATAGGTGGAAAAATTGGAGGAATTGGCCCGTAGGGCCCATTTTAGTGGTAGGTTCTAGTTTGGTGATTTGGGATCCAGAACCTTCTAGATCCATTTTGAGGCATCAAATGATATTATTTTGGGTCAATTTTTTTTTATCATAGCTCCCAACCCATTGAATCTATTCTACACACTGATACCTTACCAATGATGCAAAAATCACCTCAATGGGAGCTCGAATATGAAAGTTATTTCTTTCGCAAGTTGACCTACCTTGTTGACAACAACAATGGTACAAGTGGATGGCATGATGAACTACACTAGTCACACATGTGACGATAGCCACACAAGGAATTTCAATAATGTTATAGAAGGTACAAAACCTTATCAGTAATTTAGGGATGAGTATGCAAAAACCCTAACCCTATATGAGTATCACGCTATATTAAATATTTGGTCACTAGCATTATACTTGTTCCAAATTTGAGCAGAGAATATAGGAGTGGTATTTT